>VWZT01008436.1:0-35669 GCA_013397055.1 Pachycephala philippinensis
ATGTTGTAACCTAGGACATTGCAGAAACACAACTAAAGATAATCTAAATTGTCCCAATAATATTTTTTCATTTGTTTCATGTCATAATCCAAATAGGAAATGAAAACATCCCTGACAGAAATACATTTGGCCACACAGTACAGCCCAAATAATGTCGTTCTTATTTCCTTGCCTTGTTTAAGTAAACGCTCTTCAACAAAAAAGTTTATCTTTCTCTATCTGGAAGTCTATTAGAACAATCATCCTGTGGCACACAAAAGGGGTGAACACCCAGTGTGCATGCCACTGAGACAAAAGGCATGCCAAGAGACAGAAGGCATTTATTATAAGTGAATTCCAAATAATTAGTGTAAGAGATCATGAAATGTACATAGGAAAAAAGATTGCCTGAGATGTATTGCAAACAGGAGGGGGGCCAGGACATTAACAGGCAATCTGCACTACTGCTGTTCCCTCAGGGGTTTTCTACAGATGGTTCATATTTCTGGAGCTGAAATGTATGCTATACGAAAAGGAAAATTTCTTTTAAAATTTTGCCACTACACCATTTGAGTTGTGATTCTTCTTACGTCTGCAGTCCTTGAGGGGTAAGCAATTGGTTTATTATTTTTACCACTAGCTCATTTTGGAAAAACTCTGCCTCTTAAAGCTCCACTTCCACTTTAGAGAAACAACATTTTGTTGATGGGTCACAGCAACACTCACACTCGGAAAATGTAAAGATAATGACAATTGGTGCAAGAGTTATATCCCAGAACAGCTTTTATTATCAGAAATTTTTTCATGATGCAAAGTTCATTATTTCTAGAGGTTTTGTAATATTTACTCTCTATATGAAGTTAAGCAAATAGCAAACTGCTGCATCGAATAAAGTTCTTAGGAAAGAACTACCTATAACAAAAATGGGAGAAATCCAATGTTCTTTGAGGTCAGTTAATTTTTTTTTTTTTTTTTTTTTTTTTTTTTTTTTTTTTTTAAATAAATGGTACATTATAAAAAATTCTTGCTGGACAGAAAGCTGTTCTGAATTTCTGGCAAAGCTCAAACCCCATTTACTGCTGTGAAGTCAATCCTTCCTGTGAAGCACATGGTTTTCCAGATTACTGCTGCATAGTTGCTGGCCCTTGAAGTCAGGCTTGGGCATGCTAACACTCCTATTCATCCCATGTGGTGCTGATATGAAAAGAAATAAAGGTGAGATGTTTATGAGGGTGAACTTTTAAATTGGCCAGTAAATGAATTTAGCACACAAAAGTTGATAACATTTACTGGACCACAGAAAGGCCAAATAAAGCTATGAAGCATTAATAGACCATCCTTAAACCTTTCTAGTTCTCTTAAGGGCTGAAACAAGAAACGTCATTAAAAGACCACTGAAATGTGAGCAGTATGGTAGACTCATAAAAGAAAACATTGATGATGCCATACCTCTACACATTCACAGAAGAACATTTCAGAGAGAGTAATTTAGCAATTTGAATCCTTGTGCTTTTTTGTTCAAAACTCACCCAAACCCTTTGAAAATGCATGAATATTTCTTTTTAACTGATGATCATTCTACATGGTATTTCAGAAGAGACTGCTTTGACTTTAGTCTAGCAATGTTCTTGTTAAGATCCCATAAGTGAAAAGGTTTCTTTTTAAGGCCCATAAACTACTAAGTCAAATTTTCCCACTGGCATTTTGTTGGGGCCCCGATTCAAAGCCGCTGAACTTGATGCAAAACCTCCTTTTGACTTCATAAGCTTTGGATCAAGTTCCCTGAGTGAAGAGTATGAGAGACTTTCTAACCTGAAAGAATGATCTCCTCTTTAAATGAGCTCCCTTTTCAGGAAATATCACTTATTTTCAGTGAATGGTTGGAGGTTTTGGTAAGTACAGTTGGTACGTGACTAATTAGCACCATGTGCCAAGGTTGAAATTTCTCTACCAAAATATGTATGTCTGTCCATCCTGCAGGGAGTATGGGGCAACTAGGAGGCATCCTTTTGTTCATGTATTGAAAGAAAGTCACATATGTCTTATATGCCAAGAGTCTGGGGTGAAGCCTGTCATGCAGTTTGCCTGTGGAAGACATACCTTTTTGCGATGTTGATAATAAGTTAAACATGCTCACTGATGCAACAAGTACCGTGCCTTGAAAAACAGAGGCAGAAAAATATAACTAAGCTACCTCCACAAGCAGAACAGATGACACAATTACAACAGTATCATGATTTGCTGCACAAAGAGAGAGACTTTTCTGATAGACTTGTTATTCTCTTTTTTTCTTGATGCATAAGAATCACATCTTGGTCAAATCCTTCTAAAAAAAGTGCAGTAAAAATTTAATTTTAGATGGCAGGTTTGTCAAAAATATAATTTTTTCTCTGAAGTCCTTGTTTCAATTTGATATTTAGACAGTGGTGTACAGTTCTAGAAATGCTTTGCTAGAATAAAGGGTTTTTTTAAATGGTCCTATTTTTAAAACTGATGAAATTAACTTTTTAATGTAATTCCAAGGTGCAGTCACATAGGAAATTAATGCTCTGATGGTGTGATAAATGCTTCTGAGCTGTATCAGTTCCACTTGATTTACTTGAGCTGAGACAATAGAGTTTTAAAATAAATCAGTATCGGTCATTTTATTTAGACAAGGATGATTCTTCGCAAAGCAGTGTCTCTTCAACACGGAAAAGCAGTGAGTTATTGTTTGCAAGACAATGTTGTTTTCTTTTGTTCCAAGTCCTAAACCACCAGCCTTCCTGCCTCTCTCTTTTGCCAGCTCAATATTGGTTACCTGCAGGTGAGTTCAAGCACTCAAAGAGAAGAACGAGTTGCTTTCCACCATTTCAGTGGAGAAGATGGGTGTTCTGTCATCCTTCAACACAAACAGTTATGACTTGACTGATCAGTGTGTTATAAAGAGTAAAAGAAGTTCTGAGGGAAGACAAAAATATGCCATAAGTTATTGTAAAAAAAAAAAAAATACTATGGCAGATGTGACAATATGCTTTGGCCTGTTTCACTTCTTTGAGGTTGCTCTTATAACTTGACAGTGAGGCACTCTCCAGAGCTGCTCTCATGCTGTGAGAAGGGTGGGAAGACAAAGAAACAGAGAAGCAGGCTGTGGGAGTGCAGCTTTTCTTTTGAGTGCATGAAGAAGCAGTATTTCTGAATATCAGCACTTGCACATCAGGATTCCAGTTCCACAGTGTATAAATGAGGCAATTTTGGACAGCAGTCTCCATATTGTGATGTGTTCTCCTCAGGGCAAGAATGTTTTCACTGTTATATTTTGACAGCCAAAACAGATTTTCTGCAAAAGAACAGTTTGTAGACTTTTCCATTTTAATTGAGATAGAGCCAAAACCAAAACCTATGTCATGTCCTTCTGTCTTCAGAAATACAATTTTGGGGACTGGTGTGAAATACAATTTTGGGGACTGGTATAATCCTGGATTCCCACATAAACTCCAAAGTCAGCATCAGATTAAGAGATTTCATCTCCAGTATTCCCAGAGATTGGTGGGCTGGTTCTTGCAAAAGGACAAGAAACAAGAAAAAAATGAGGAACAAGGACAAGTACGCCAAGAACTGCTGACACTGCACTGAGATGCTGCCCTCCTTTAAATGTGTCTGAGTTGTGAAGGGTCTGGGCATCTGCTCTGATGGCAGGCCCAGATATGTTGCTTTTCTAGGTGCATTAAGTCTGAGTTTCAAAGCTAATTCATAGTTTTTGGGATATGTTGCATCATATACTCCGTAATATATTTCAAAGCTATTGACAACTAGCTCCAGGTAAGCACTGATAGGAAAAAATTTATTTTTGTGCCTGTAAGAACATGATCAAGATCATAGCCATAATGAAGACCTCAGAGATCATCTCCCTGTATGAAGACATCTGATTTCATATTATTTTTTAACATTAAACCTATAATGCCATTTGTTCAGCAAAACTTACATGCTAAGCAGAAATACATATGTTTTCCCTAGCGTGCTCAACTCAGCTGGTTCAGTGAGGAGATTCCTGGACTGTTCTGAAATTCTTGGATGTATTGCAGATCACTAAGATGCATGCTGAAAAGTTTATTGGTATTAAAATGCATTCTCAATGGATTTGTTTTTTATGAGAGAACAAGATTTCAGGAAAGAATGCTCATGCGGAGAGAGAAAATGTCAAAAAATAACTCTGAAAAATGGTTTGATATCAGGTGCAGATTAAAGACCCTGCCTTACTGTTTCACAATGTGACAGGATTTCTTTTCTTTTGTAATCAGATAAACTGTTAAAAATTAGTAAGTAAATAGAATGCATAGAAACAACATCATAATATCTTTTGTCACAGAGGAGGGAATTGGGGCCTGTGTTAATTTTTTCTTGACCAATACAAGTAACAGAAGAAACACTTCAAATATTTACTTGTCTTGAAGTTTGGTGCTTTTTTGTACATAGATGATTTTTATCTGCTGGGCAATAAACTTTATAACAAAAATGTTGGCAACATCAATTATTTTTTTTTTATTTAAACCTCTGAAGTTTAAAAATTAAGTGTGAAATTCCTTGAAGATGCTTTAACTTGCATAGCCCAACAGGAGAACAATGTGCAAAAGGGGGTCAAGAAAAAAAGATACCTGTTTCCATGTGAAATTAATGGGGAACAGCAGGCTACTCATTAATTGCTCATCTCATGATGACATAATGACTAGTCCACACTTCAGTATCGGAATGGGCTAACAGATAAGTTGCTCTCTACTGAGCAGGCTCCTTAGGAAATGCACAAATGCGCCCATATTCCACACCAAAGGCTCTGGAATCACCCCTAAAAATGCCTAAGGAAGATAGATCACTCAAATGCTACATGGGCAGGGAGGGGGTTGAAAGACATACAGCAATTATCAGCCAGAGAAAATGGCCCAGATCATCGCTTCTGAATAGAAAATATCAGAAGCAGAGACAGATTCCTGCTGAGAAAGGTGTGTTGGTCTATTGTGACATAAACCCAGACCAAGGCATGTCATAAAAGATAGCTATGATTCTTCTCAGCCTCACCAGTCAAAAACTTGGATTTACAAGTGGCAAAATATAATTTTATGGGAACAGAATCTCCAGTTCTTGGATTATATGACATGATGGCTTACTCATGCTTTGCTTTCCTGGTATATATCTCCCTTGGACAAATTCTGGCCAGGAATTCAGAGAAGCCTCAGCCTATGAAGTGGTGTTAGGTTGGTGGAAGAAAAATAAGGAAAGAAAAATCAGCAGTGTATGTTTTTACATCCCTGAAAGAAGCTGTCCTATGTCTGACCACAGATGAGAGCTGTAGTAACTTATGACCAGTAACTAGAAAGTGCTTTGCTCTTATCTCTTAGAGGTGCCAAATATTGCAGTCCCTTTGCAGCACAACTGATGCTGATAATGCATGCACCCATGTCATATAGATAAAATAGTCCAGGAACTGCATTTTAGTTCTTCTGAGAGCAGGAAGGTTTGTCCCTCAGCTTTGTCCATACACATGCAAATTGCATCAGTAAACATGCATCTGCACATTTTACACTCTGAAGATGAACAAAAGATACAGCTTCCCACTCTGCTTGGTTGCTAAAATCACCATCAGCAATTTTATGGGAGACACAGGCTCCTTGAACTCGGTTCTTGGCAAACCGTGCAGTTTTTTGGTTCATTTTTAACTGGATAACTGATGCAGAATATCTCCTATTATAAATTCAGTCAAGTTTCACTCTACAAAACAGAAACAGTTTTTCTGGATGGATGGGCCATTTCTTAGAGACAAAGAGTACAGTGAGAGCAAATTAAGCACATCTAATTGGAGAAGCGAATCTCTCACAGTTTCAGAAGACTTCAGTGCCACTAAATAAGCAGCACTTCCCATGCCAGAACAAGAAGTATCACAACAACAGGCTTTGTACAAGCCAAGTGCCATCAGTCTCAATATAATCACTACACCTGCTTTTATCTAGAATAGATGAATACAAATCCTTTATACAAATTCCTTTTCCAGTTCTTGTAGCTGTGGTTGGTACTTATACACTAATTAGTCCTTTAGTAAACAGTCTTTTATAGCGATGCAATTCTTTTAGATGCACAACATAATTTGTCTTTTAGAGTATGGGCAGAAGCAGTGACATGATCCATTGGAAAACAAAAGATATTTGCCAAACAATTCCTCTTGAAGTCTTCATTGGGCACAACAGTCAGGCACAGACTCAGAGCAAAGTCAAATAATGACACCCTTTGCTCAAGTATTTTGGAGAAGGGTCTGTTACAAATGAATTTCTGCATGGACTATGATGAACAAGGTGTCTCACCAAGTCCTAAATCCTTTAGGCTGGTTTCTGTGCAAGTACAAAACAGAAATCTGCCTTACCAAGCTTTATAGTCTATACGCTAAACAAAAATAATTAGTGGCTAAACACAAGGATGGCAAAGAATCACAAGGTGTTAAAGAGACAATGCATGTACATGCCTAATGCTATGATACAGTTTAATGACCTAAAAGAACCATATTTGGCAGAAATCCAGTTCCATTACTTGTAAGAAAAACTGTTGCAATCCCCTTCACACATTGCTATGTGTGAAGAGGATTCATGATAACACCATCTTCACATAAAAGGGCTTTTAGGCTTTAATTTGCCATTAAAGCAGATCAATTTCCAAACCTCACTAAGCAGATGCTTAAAAAATGATGTTTTTAAACTCTGAGAGTCACTAAACTATTCAGTGACACTCCATTCTTGCAAAATTTTGACACAGATCTTTACCACTCTTGTTTTGCTTTCTTGCTAGAAAAGAAATAAAGAAAAAAACAAACAAAAAACAAACAAACAAACAAAAAACCCCACAAAACAAACAAACAAACAAAAAACAGTGATCAAATTCAAACTGAAGAGCCAGAAGCAGGAGATGTAAGAATTCAGGTTCTCAAACCATCTTAATCCAGTTCTACTCTGGTACACTGTTGTGGGTGAATCATGTCCACTGTGACTGAAGATAGGCATGTCAGAGAAAGTCCGGTTTCTCATCCAATATTTTTAAGGAAGCATATCTGCAAATATCTTGAAAACTTAAGAACCATGCCTTGCTTGTTTGTTACATGCAATCTTTCTTCAATGAGGCAAGGGATTTGTGACATAAATGTTCCATGGTTGTGGAATTAAAGCTTTCATGTAAAATGAAGAAGATGATTTAGGATTGCATGGGCAACCCACAAACTGGCATTTCCTAGCTTGACTTTTTTTCCCAGTATTGTACTAAAGATGCCTAATAAGTAAAACAATAATAAAAAACAAGACAACCCCCCCACAAATCCAAAAAAACCCCCAGCCCTGAGGCAGTACAGTTGCAGTGGGTCTCATTGTAAAGTAAGACTTTGCCTAGAGCTAATTTACTTAGGACAATTACTGCCTCTTCTCAGAGGTAATTCTTGGCAAACATTGGCTGTACAAAGCGCATATTGTAGACATAAGTTGTGGACTGTATTTAAGCACACAGATGAGATTTTTTTATGTCCCCTTTCTTTTTCAGCACACTTGAGATATAAAGGCAGATGTCAGAAGCTTCATGCAGTTAGTTTGCCTTTTTTGATGCCCCATTGTACCTCGCATGGCATTCAGATCCTAGTGCAGAAGGACAGGTCTCCCACGCATCCTGGTTCTTGTCTGTCATCCCCCTGTAGATGTCATGGATAACCTATGGCACCACATATATCTGTTGGTAGAACTTTGTCTCGCTCTATGGGTCTGGAGATACACAGTAACTTGTTTTCATTTCAATAAAATATTCACTGAAGTTTCTATGGCAAATCATTATTATTCCATTTGTGACTTCTTGCATCTTTTTATAGAATAGCAAATGTCACAAAGCAGTGACAAAGAATGTTCAGATTGGTGAAGGCATTGGTATTTGAGCTGAGAGAGGAGTCCAAAGCATTTATCTACTATTCATTGTCTGTGTGAGAAAGTCCAAACTGCTTTTCAACTGTAAGCTTCATTTCCCCTTTCACTTAATGGGATGATAAACAGCTCCTTTCAGAAATGCTTTGAACGTAAGCCATTAAGAGATACAGAATCCTTATAGAAAGTTGTCCATATATAGTAAAATGTGAAAGCATGTCAAAACGAAATGTTGACATGTTTTTTTCTTTACAAGCACTGACAGTTTTTACTCCAGGTAGCTGCAGTAGGTGGAGGAGAAAGGGTACCAGCATGCTAACAGAGGATTTGGCAAGTTTTACTTTTCTTCTTTTTGAAAGAAATGTGAGGGATGCAAATGGGTTGAGCAGAAATTGTTTGCCAGAAGCCAGCAGTAAATGAAGCTCTGGCTACAGTCAGCTGTAAAGACTTTTTTCTGTTCTATAAAACAGTGAGTTTGGACTCTAGGCTGCCATTCTGGTTGTCCTTATGAGGGTGAACTGAGCCAACAGCTTCTTGTTTTAAAGCATTTTTTCCATAACTAACAAAAATCTGCATAGTTTCTCTAGAACTGCTACTGCAGACTGATATTAGTGGTCTTGCTTTGAACTTAGAAAACATAAAAAATTTCTGTCAGAGCCAGCTTGACGATGTGTTTGTGCTTTTTGCACTGCTGTTCTGCTTAAGATGTTACTTTGTGGACTGACCACAATTGTCAGTGCTGCTGAAGTTGTGGATTCAGGTCTCCACAGAGAATCACCTGTAAAACAGAGTAAATTTTGTCTTTCAAAGACCACTCCTACCTGAAGTAATTTAGTTTTGGAAGTAGCGTAATCTACTTATCTATAGCATGGAAGCCTCTATGTGGTTCTGAAATCTTCCATGAGGACATATTCAGAAAGTCAGGTTTAGGACTACCCCTGATTGATTTGAACAGCAGAGATCAGTAATAGGCAATAAGAATTTGTTTCCTTCCTTCCTCCTTGTCCAAGAGAAGCTGATTTTCGTGATAATTTTTCCAGAAGTTGGTGATGTCTGGTATAGTAGGGAAAATATAGATGTAGAGATTCAGTAGAGATGGAGGAGAACAGACAAGGTAGAACTTGTGTGTGATTACAATTCTGCATACCTCTCAGTACCAGCTAAGAGTTATTAAGTCCACAAGGATGGTGAATTAAACCAGAGCTGTAATTTCATGAGGCCCGATCAATTGCCTCAACATCCCATACTTCCCAATCCCTTCTGCTTCTATCCTTGCTGCCTGCTTTGAGCTCTCTGTGCTTATTACGCATCAGCTGCAGCACTGACTTTCCATTAAACAGCCTATGATGATAGGCTTGAGGAAGATACATATTCCACTTACTCCATGTATTCTTTCTTGGCAATTGGGGTTGCCCACTGTCCAAACAGTGAGCCTATAGGCACTGGTAAATGGGAATCACTTCTATATTGCAATTTAACTCTTATGTTGCAACTGCTATATCATGTTTGTATTGTGATTCCAGTACATTGTGGTATCACTGTGCTGGATCAAAATCCCATGTAATGTCAAGCATATGCAAATAAATAAATTTGTATTAAACATTAAATTCTCTTCATGTCGAATATGTAACAGAACTTAGTCAGAGTGTGTTGAAACCTGTTGAACACATGATATCCCACCACAAGCAGATTTAGCTCACTAACATTGCGAAAAAAAATCCCAAACCAACAAAACTTTTACAAAAAGAGCTAAAGGGTTTTCTGTCAACTCAGTGATGTTGAGTTATCTTGGAGTTTTGTGAGAGTCATGAGACAATGGACAAGATGGGAGAAGGATAAAGGCAAAGAGATGGAGGACTAAGTGGGAAGTGAATAAGAGAAGTCCCTGTGGCTTTAGTGATCAATTAAACCTGATTTAGTTGGTAGTGAAATCATAGCCTAAGATTTTATTTTTGCTGAGACTATGCACCCAGGTGTGGGTGTGTTGATATGTGGTGACTTGCAATAACTGGACCCCTAAATCTTTAGCCCTGAAAAAATATCTCCAGCGAGTAAAAGAAGGAAGATATGTCAGAAAGTATTGGACAAGATTTTGCAGCCTGCCTCCAGTCCTTTCACAGCTGAACCTTATGAAAATAGAACATTCATGGGGGCAGTTACAGTAATATCTGCTCCTTGACAAGCAGATGATGTTTACTCCAGAAGTTAAAATATGGACATTCTAAGTACAACAATGTGAGAAATCACAGTGATGCTCCCAGCTCTCTCCTGAGAGTGGTCATTCTGGCAGAGCCAGGCCTCTAGGCTCTCATTTGTAAGTGCAAAATCAATACTTCTATTGTTCATGGTCAAGTCCAGACAAGGCTTAAAGAATGAGAAATAAAACAAAATAAATCGATGAAGGGAACACTCACTCTAGCACATTTTACATTCAAATGTATTCAGTAATAATGAGCCAACATCTTGATTGTGTTTTTATTTATAACATTTCCTGCTCAACACAGGTCTGGCTCTGGTCTACATTACAGAACAATCCTGGCAGTCTTTGTTGCAAAGGCACAGTTCTTAACAGCACTGAGGGTTATGGACCCACTGAAAAAAATATGCAAGCACGTATTATCTCCTGGACAAGTACTGTTGTGCTTAACACATGTAAAATTGCTTCCTAAATATCTTACAGAAGAGCAGATGTGAGGCATACTTAGTAGCAATGTGGTTGTCACCCTTGATGCAAATTCTTTACAATTTGTTTTGCTTTTCCTTTTCCTCTTTCTAGATCTGTGCTGCTGAATGCAGAAGGCTTTTCTGTGTGCATTACATTTGACACTTAACATTAGGCAATCGTAAGACACTAACCTCACTATTACACTGTTGCTGCTGATGCTGCTGCATTACATTCTTTGTTCTATGATGATTTTTCTTCATCTTTTATATACAACTCCCTGAATCAGTTGTTCAGTTTGAGAGCTCCATTTCCTTTTCCCTTGTCTCAAACAAGTGACTCAATCTTCATTTTAATTATACAGGTTAGTTTGTATTTAACATCCATTACTAGCACCAAACAAGAGGTAGAGAGGACTAATTCTTCCTCAGGCCAAGACAGATGAAATTATAGGATCCATGTTCTTCATTTCAGGAGTGAGGAATAGATACAAAAACATCTTAAAAACACATAAACCAATTTCTAGATTGAATGGTAGCCATACTATGATTATGGTCCTAAACTAAGTGAATGCTCCAACTACAAGGTAGGAACAGGTACCTTTGTTGTGGACTGCATGAGAATTCCTCTTCTCCTTGCATTTTTCTTTTAATTGGGGTAAAAACCATGCAATGCATAAAAAATAATTCCTTAAATCACTCAGTGCAATAATTCAGGTCATAACTACTTCATAATCAATAACATAATGACAAGGAAACATATAAGGTACATAAAATATTATTGAAAAGAGGGAAGGGAAAGAGAAGAAGGTACTAAATATCCTTCAGTAATATTTTCAAAATGCAATGGATGTTTAGTCCTAACACTCACTAATACTTGTTTCCTACCATCTTAGTTGATATTGTTTCCCTGAATTCTTCTTTGTAAAAGATGATTGAAAACAGAATCTAGAAGATGCTTTATTTAAGTATTTCTGGATTAAATAAAAGAAAATTAAATCTCTGCTTTACAACTGTTTAGCTTTATATCTATGATATAAAAGACATTTTTCTCTTTTAAGTTCTGATTGCTAAATTAAATTCTAAATACCTCTATCTACTCCTCTTACTGACAATACCTTATTATGGATAAAATTGTCATAAACACAGTGGATAAATTCTGCTAATTGCAGTAGCATGGGAAAGATGGGAAAGTATTATGTGACCTTTAATAGACAATAGATTCCTATAACAGTGAACAAGGATTCATTAAAATCCCCTCATTGTTTCCTGAATATGAAGGAAGATCAAATTAGCCTCCAGATGTAAGGTTTGTAGTTTATTCTATTTCCTCAAGAGAACAAATACGAATCTTGGCGCAGATAAACCATAACTCCAGTTTCTGATCCAAAAATGTGTGAAAGCATATGCTTAATTTCAACGTTGTGAATAATCCCATAGATCCCATAGTTCATGGACTAAATGTGAAACACAGCTTTGTGGGTCAAGTGTATTCCAAGCTGAATAATCAAAGTCATCGTCCACTTCATAGATGAACTACCCAAAATGTATAGTGTAAGAGAGAAGCTGAAAATCTGCCACAAGATGCCCAACAAAATTATAGCAACAGATAAAAATATATCTGTGCATGAAGTGACTAGAGGAGTTCACACAAAACAAAGAATTATGTATGGGGTGGTTCACCTTGCCTATGTGCCTGGTGTCATAGGACTACAGTTTTCTTTAAGAAAGTAACATTTCCAAATAGATCTGTTTTGGCAAGAGTCTGGAGTGAAGTCCTCTGAGAGGAGACACAGTGCAGCCTGAGAATTTTGATTCCTTGTCTGCTTTGGAGGCCTCCTTACATTCCTTCTTTTCTACTCAGAAGAAAATCTGAAAGTTGCTGAGGCAGCTTATTACAATCCCTCTGTCTGAGAAAGAGGGAGTGTGTGCTTGATTGCCAGAACACTGGACTCAAGAAAACCACTTGATGACTTCAACAGTCTCATCAGATTTAACCTGTCCTCCCCAAATTAATAATTTATCCACTCAAAAAAACTGCTGCCTGAAAGTGAGAGAGGACCCTAATACTTAGTTGAAATAGTTGTAGAAAAACACTTTGTCCATCCCCCACTTCCAGTGAACTTAGTGGAATACTACTTCCAAAGCAAATCCATGGTACCTCAGTTGCATCAGTGCACAGCTGAAACTCTTTCTTTCAAGGAAAATTTGATTCTGTAAAATCGAGCAATTTAAAATCCAAAATGTATAAATAAAAACAACTTTTTAAAAAGAGTCTAAGTGTAATTAATGGAACTCCTCCTGTGTTTTGTGTCCAAGTCTTAGCAATTCTGCAGTTCAGCTGATACCAGAAATGGACAGCATTTGAAATACAGCAAGAAGAGGGTGCTTTTATGAGACTTTCAGACCAGTGCTGTGGACCCAATGGATTGATATCCAAATTTTCAAGTGTACATCTGAACCAATGTGTTAGGACAGAGATCTACTACTTTTCAACTACAAGTTTCCCTTTTCCCTCTTCATCTGTTTATGAACTATTGAGAACAGAACATCTGTTTTAAATTAGTAACTGGACCATTGTTCTGAAGCCAGACCATATAATTCCCTTTCTTATTGTTTTTTCCCCTATTTCTAAATTTCGTCTTCCAGTTTACAACAGCAAGATATTCTGTGAGCAGCAAAGTTAATGAAGTTCAGTTTCCTATGAACTGTCTTTTGTCCTGTGGACACTTCAGTGGTCAAAGACAGCATGTGAAACTATTCATATGTGGTCTGGCTTCTGGCAAATGCCTACAGTCTCTGACCATGAAACTGTGTTTGAATAAAACTAATTCTGACTGCATTTCCTTGGTAGAGACAAGGAAGTTTGGGTCTTTCTCCCTAACATCACTTTTAGTTTGTAGAATTTTAGTGTCTTGCATGCCTTCTTTAAATAAATTTCTCAAAATGTTTAAAACGCATTTGAAAATATGGTTTGCAGGCAGATATCAGATAAGCAACATGGTCACATCTTTGGAAACCATGTGCATTTCACTTCTAACCTTCATGGTTTTCAGTGACTCTTTTCACTGCAGTGAAGTCTGTCTCTAGGCTTCCTAATCATACTCTGAGCTTGGCTGCTCTCACTTTACTGAAGGGCACAGTGTCAAAGGGTTTTGTTGGGCCAAATGAGTAAGGTGGTCAAGCACTTTCTCAGCAGAGACAGTACAACACTGACAGCTCTTTTGCTTTCAGTACCTGAACAGGACCTGAATAGTACTTATCCATTGCACTGCCAACTATGGCTTAAATGTTAATAACATTTCCAAATTGTTAATTCTGGTTCAGGACAGTTTACAGGTACTGAACATCGTAAACTAAATGTCAGGAAGAACAGCTAAGCAGTCACAGATTTTTTATCTCCTGAGGATTTTTCCTCCCATTTTGTTTTGTTTTGTTTTGTTTTTCCCCCAGCAGAAGAATTAGTTCAGTGACTGTAGCAAGGAAACTGGGCTTCAGCAGAGCAAAGGTATGCATCAGCTGAAAATACTAAATATAAAAAATACTAAAATAATAAAAATGAGTTATTTTATAAGGCTAAGTCAGAGTTTCCATCAACGCAACCGTGTTTTTGTCCGTAAATCACAAATACTTTCCTATTGATGCTACTCTGCAATTTGTTCGGAATTTACTCAGCAAATAATAATAGCAAGTCAGAAGAAAATGCCTGAGCCTAACTTCATTTCAGCCCATTTCTGTGTTTCCACATTTCTGAACTGTTTTCAGTTTCAGCTTATTATTTGAGACATAATTAGAGCATAACATCTGACAAACAGCAGCATTGGACCATAAGCTTTCTGTCTTTGCTCTAATACCTTTAGGTTTTGACCCAAGTTGTGACATCTCTGTGTAGGGTATAAACATACCCTGGTTATGTAATTTTCACTCGTGTATCAGCATGAAGGAAGAATTTGCAACTCAGTGGAAACAAGCAATTCTGCCTGAGATGGAGTGGGATCCAGCTCACACAGCCTTACCACTGACAGTTTTGGTGGTGTAACCCAATCTCCAGCATTTCCTCTTTACCCCTGTATGCCTTAATACAGAGACTGTGACTCTGATAATGCTGCAAATCTTTTTGTAAATGAAAACAGATCTTATGAACATAGTAATGAAGGGTTCTGACTAAAATCCTGTTGTAACACTTAACATTTGTGCAAGAGGAGTATCTGTTTTTAGAGAAATCGCTGCTTTGTACAATATTGGGGTACACATGTGGAAATAAGGCAGAGCAAAGACAATCTAAATAATGGAGCAGTTTATAAGATAGGAGCAGTGGGAAAAGATAAATAAAATGGCAGCTTTTCATGAACCATAACTGAACACTCAGAGGACAAAATAGAAGAATTATTGTTTGCAGGTGTTATTGTGACAATAAAAGGATGTAACAAACTGACAAACAAACCAACCACTCTTACTGAAGATTGCTACAGAATTCCTCAATTATCATCCCAAACACTGCAGTGTACAATTGTCATATCATAGAACCATAGAACGGTTTGGGTTGGAAAAGATCTTAGAGATCATCTTGTTCCAATCCCCTTGCCATGGACACCTTCTACTAGACCAGCTTGCTCAGAGCCTCATCCAGCCTGGCCTTCAACACTTCCAGGGACGGGGCATCCACATCTTCTCTGGACAATTATCCTGTATTGATGGGGTAGTTACAATGACTCTGGTAGTTAAACCTTTTCAATAACTATGCTTTGAGAATATTATTGCAGGAAGTTTTAGACTGATTTTGCAGGGAATGAACGAGAGTGAAACGGTGTGGATAGTCTGGGAAAGCAAAACAGTATAATAAAAAACAAATGCAAAAAATTTGGAAGATAATCATGGAGAAAAAGATGGCTGCATGACATTCAAATAAACTGCACTATGCTGGAGAAATTTGAGTCATTACAATGGATCAATAAGGAAAATGAAGGCACCCTGGGCTATCATACTTTGGTTAGCCTAATCTAAACCTGCACAGTAGCTGTTAGAGGACAGCTGTTTAGACGTGGCTGTATCAGCTCTAGAACATGGTAGTGGCCAGCGTATGAGCTCTCTAGGAAGATCTAGGCCAGTGGCACAGGTAATTTCAAATCCTAGCTCCATGGTATGTTGTCTTTGCCTGTTCTCACCTGGCCAAGGTTAGGCTTGCTAAGGGAAGCATCTGCCACAGTCATGCATGGTTCTGCTGGGCAGATATAGTTTCAGGGTGTATTTCTTCTCACCCATGCACAACTGTCTGAAGGCAAAGCACATAAACAAGTAGTTTAGGTTTCCTCTTTGGTCGGTGGAGAGGATGTGTCTTCCAGAGAGTGATTTATTTAATCCCAGAACAATTGTGCTGCTGGGGAAATGATCCAGCTCAGTGCCATCTGAGGTGCCCTAGACTATCCAAAACATCATCATAGGGCTGGCAGGCATGACACAGGACTTATGAGAAACCTCAGCCTTCTGGGCATTCAGTAGCTGGAAGCCAGGTTCCTGTGGTGTCTGAACCACCACTAGATGCCTATGTTTAGGCAACAGAAGCAGACCTGGAGTGTAATTTTTCTTCAGCCAAGAACTAGTTACCAGGAAGATCTGTGCCAACAGTACAGTGCTGTCTTAGAAGCTGTTTGCTGTTTATTTTCTGAGGAAGGAGGGAAAAGAGGTTTTTCTCTTGCTGGTTTTCTGATTTATTTCCAGGGAATAAAATAAAAAAAAGACAGAGTTCAAGACAGAAGCCTGTCCTGAACTACACTTTGTCTTGCTGTGTTCAGGGTGAGGAAGAGACTACAGAAATAGAATAGTTATGGGGAAAAAAGTCTTGCTGTAAAAAAGATTAAATTGGGTGGCAGAAGAGGGGGAAGTAAAGAGAGTGTTTGACAGAGTGAGAAGAAATACTTGCCTAAAAGAAGGAACTTAGGTGCTGCAGTTGAGAGAGGTAGCCATAAAGACTATGTTACTGTTGAAACACTGGAAAACCCAGAGTCTTGGACAGGAAAGACTTACAATAAGGCCATAGAAAGGACAGAAACCTTGAGGTGATAAACCAATGTATAAACTGAACTGGCAGGTTAGCACCCCAAATGGAAACAAGTAATCAAAAAGCAAAGTTAAATTAATTAGAAGGATTAAAGACTCTTGGAGGAAAGCCCATCTTGGCCAGATCAGATTTTGACAAGGTGCTTGAATTCTACAGTACTGTATCTGAGGTAGGGGACAATGGGGACAATGACAATGCAAATGGCTATATATGTCCTTGTGGTGGCCATAAAAACCCCACAGATTTCATCCTTGATCTTGAAATGCAAAAAAACCTCTGCATTTTTATATTGAGCATTACTGTTAAGATCAACAGGTGAGACAGCTGGCATAGTATGAGCATGCTACAGCACAGTATGAAGGCTCATGCCACTGCATCTTGAGATGCACTGTCCACTGGCATTTTCAGATTCTCCATTGTGTAATTCTACTTTACTCACATCACCTAGGTGGTATGATACGATTATTGTTCATATTACCAGCAGTTTGCCCCAAATTCTCAGATGCAGTTGTGGGCCACAACAGGATCTGGCTGGAGCAGCCACGTTTTGGTTGTTATGCAATGGCAGTCCAAGTGTGTGGGTAGGAAGGTTCACTTTGCAAGATCCTTGGTAAGGAGTCAGAAGGTGTATGGTAGGTCACACTGCAGTACAGGCACAGCTTAATTAAATGGGAGCTCAAGGTCTGGGGTTGAAACTGTAGTGAGCACTGTTAATGACACATGATTTCACAAAATATTTCAATAATCTTGAAAGTACTCTGATCACCTAGAAGGTCATAGGACTCCAGGCAGAGATTAAGGCCTTAATTAGCCACATTTGCAGAAAATTCAGTGTGAAAATAAAACCATATGAAGGAGGAGAAAGTTCCTCCTAGAACAAAAGGGCAGACAACATCTGCAGTTTTTTAGAGGAAATGAGAATATGTTGCCCACCTTCCTAAGGGGTAACCAAGGACAACTTTTTGTTACAAATAATTTAGAATAGAAAAGTCTCTATCCATAAATATTTATGCTACTAATTAATTGAAAACCAAATAACAAGTGAGACTAAGAACAAAAATCTCTTTCCTAGAACAAACTTCCTGCTTCATGCTTAAGCTAGTATAGTTTTTAAAAAACATACTGTCAATATGGAAAGGCTTAAGTTTCCCAAAACCTGAAAAAGACAGAGCAGAGCAGAATTCCTGATGAATCTCATGAGAGTACACCTTCAGAACTGCAGCTGCTGGGGAAAACTGGGTGTACTTAACAGAGAAAGTATTATAAGAGAATATTACCTGGTAGGTTGTAGTTGGTAACTCTCCAGCAGGGTGTAAGTGACAGTCCACAGCTGCAAGGCACACAATATTCCTTAAGCCACCTACATCAGAAAGCAGACAAGAATATCCAAGGTCTCTATACTGCAATGGACATCTTCTGGGATATGAAAAATCAATAGGGCTTTTCTCTGAGTCACTAAATGATGAGTTTAAATTCACTGGTGAAACTAAGAGCAGAATCTAGTGCTGCATTTTAATTACGTCTTTTACTACCAGATGTGACCTGTACAGCAATTACATATGTGACTACAATTCAGTGATAATAATGCCTAATTCAGTATTGCAAATTGTCATGAGGCCTCAAATGAGCAGCAAATTTTTAAATTTATTAATTTTTAAAGATAAAAAATTTAAAGAGAAAAACCTAAGATAAAAATCCAAAATGAGTGTGCAGTGGGACAAGTTGGCCAGAGCTTAGTTCTGTGTACACCTTCTGTTTATGATGACCTAATTGAAGATGAGTAAAGAAGACGTTTTTATTATAATATCTAATAGAATTATTAGCTTTGCAAATAGACAAATCTCAAAGTGATTAGGACAGATGGATCAGAAAGAGGAAGTACTTATAGATAACTCTACTTCTAGATACTCTGCAAGCAAAAACCTTTTTACAGGCTTGGTTTTAATTTACTCAGTGACTATTTGAGTCTCAACAAGTCCCCTTTGATCTCTCTGACCAGGGAACAAAGCAGGGAAGAGCCAGCCAGATCCTACAGCAGATGAAAATTATGTTCTTTGGGCACCATGAGGGCACAGAGAATGACATTTAAATTAGTCTGATATCAACTTTGTTACTTTATTTCTCTCTTGTTCCAGTATTGTCTTATAGTCCTAGTTCCTTATGCAGCATGCAGACATATGGTGAGGCTATACCCATACCCTAAGGACTTACAAAGGAATTTATGTGTCTACCGCTCATGGAAGTTGTTACCTAGGAAAGCCTAGGTTTTCTAACCTAAGGACATAAGCTACATAAACCTCAAGGAACACAGAGCTCTAATGGCCTTTTGCATCCCTCCCACCATCGGGAGCAGGGTTTGATAGTGAGGAGGGGACTGTGGTAAAATAATTGTCTGGTGAGTGGGACGATGTGTTAGCAGAGATGTCAGTGTATACAGCCACAACGTGGCAATTGTTTTGCTTTAATGTATGTGGTCTTGTCTCACTCTTTTGGATACTCCTCCTGTTACAGGAAAATCTTATTCCTATTTTATAAAGCAAAAGGATTTGGCATCTTGCCAAGTGTTATACATGAAGTATAATGGTGGAGCCAGAAAATGAAGGCACAACTTGTGAGTTGCCATGTGGTGCCTCAAAGACAATACTATACTTTTTTTTTTTTTTTTTTTTTTTAATGAAGGTAGAGAGAAAATCAATGAATTAAACAAACTTTATGTACCCCTAGGGTACCTTCACTCCAATATTAAGAATTTTAAAAGTGTGCCTTAAAATAATAAAAAAGTTTAGGCAAAACCATGCTTTGATGTATAAAACCAATTCCATATACATGCAGTGTATAGATGTGTATGTGTGTGTGTGGTAGAACATATTATTTTAACTGGCAGGAAGCTCATAAAAAGAAAAGCTTTTGGGGTTGGCTCAAACTTTGAGTGCACTTTAACTTGCTGGTTGTACTTTATGAAGAAATCTCAAATGTATCCCATGTGTTGCAAATGTTTAAGAGTGGGCTTAAGATGAGCTTTTGTCTGCCTGGGACATACAACTATTTAAAGAATATCTTCCTTCAGCAGCACCAATATTTATTTTTGTGTGCAAGTTTTGCAGTTTGAATGCTGGATTTGAGTTCCCACATAGCTGTCAAAAAGTGAAAAACCAAAACCTTTAATAAAGCTAACAACAGAATCTGGTTTCAAGACTGTTTCCCATGACTGAAACTTTTTTTTGTCAGAATCATTTTTCTTAGAACAGCTGACATATCATTATTGTTTTCCTTGTTTTAGAATATTGGCTTCCCAAAACTGTCCAATCCATCCTTGAACTAAAAAAGAAACATGTCTTCAGAAGTCCAGCTTCTTTTTTAGTAACTATAATGTTATTTTCCCCTTTCCACCACCACTATTGTATTAAGTGACTGCAGGCTCCTGGGTTGTGAATAGAAATGTACATAAAAAACCTGCCATAACTACCTGATTGTTCTCCAGCTGTGTGGGATCAATATGACTAGGTGCAACTTAAGTGGTGAACTCCCTTATTATCCTCAGTGGTCCAATTCCATGCGTTTACTTCTACTCTGTTTTTGAAACAGATTTCTTTTGCTGGAATTTTCTTCTGTCATCTTGTCTTCATTTTCTGATCTGCCTTCTGTGTCATATTCCCTGAAAATTTTTATTGATGACTACAGTGTCATATCCCATCATGCGTTAGTCTTTCTCAAGTGACTTTAGAAAATGCTTTCATGACATGACATTTGGCCCCTTGATATCAATGGGACTTCAAGAGTGACACAGTTTTGCTCAAAACTTGAAAATGGACTGAGGAGTTTAGATACTGCTTTTATGTTTTAAGTGCTGCTTTCTCAAATGGAAATTAAAAAACCAAACAAACAAAACAAAACCAAACAACCAAACAAAGGAAACAATCGTATCCTTACAAGTAGCTACTTCTCCTGAGCAAAGAAACGTATGAAATAAAATCTTAAACAACTTCCAAATAGTGAATAAGTCAACAAACCATGAAAACTTTAATACTTCTACTTCATTTTTTCAAAATTTGATAACTAAAGAAGTCACAGGGAGAGCTCACTGCACACTTTTTAATGTTTTAGCAACAGATGGTTGATATTTTGTTGACAAGAAGCCCAATTGTGCACATTTTAACTTTTCAATAGCTCCACAGAAATCCATAATCATTGTTTTTAAATGATTTAGGGCTGAAAAAGCAACACGTATCTGTGAAAAACCAGATCAGAATCCATGCTTTTGGTGGAAGTTCAGCGACGTGAACTGCATTTTTAAAAGTCTTAAACTGAATTTTCAAATACTTCTTCAGAACATCTGTGAAGCAGATCAGTCATATGAGAAATTCAGTAATGAAGTAATAGATAGAAGGACTCTGAACTACAGACATTTCATCATGATTAAGAAGAAATGCCCATAGCAAAGGATTATGAACATAGAAACAGAAAGATCACTTGGGAGTACAATGTGAGCTAATGGTCAAATTGCAAGGAATAAGTATCAACATTTTTAAGCCTCCCTTTTCAGTGATTCTGTAGTTCAAAATCTTTCTGTGGTACTTCTGGCTCTTATGGAAAATAGTTAAAGCTTTATGACGAATAGTTCAAGGAGTGCAAACGAAAAACCTGTGGTAAAGTATTCATTTTGCCTGACCTATTTATGGAGCTTCAGCAGGTGCAGGGTCACCCATCTGGAGGTCTCCATAATTTTATATTGGGAATATAGGTATTTACATTAAAACTGCCTTGGTAGGTGTATAAAATCTGAGTGCATACCAGGTACCTAAGTCAGAATTTATTTCATGAGCTCAGCTCAAGACTGTCCTCTCCTGCTCTGTCACAGGTTTTCCCCACACAGCAACATCACAGTGGTTTACAGCAGTCCCTGCTCTACTGCTGTAGGTCTCTTTAGACAGGCTGTCGTTGGGGATGTAGGCTGGCACCCCATGCTGTCTAAGAAGACAGAGTTCCTCCTACACATTCTATATGGTACGCCTGAAGCAGGGACCTTGGTTACTCTGTTTTCACTCTGGATTTCTATATTTCTCCTTACATTTCCAGGACTTTGATTCCTGTTATGGACTATGGGAGCTGAGCTGTGCTCCTGACAATAGCAGTATCTGTCGCTCCGCTATTTTCATTTTCAGACCTTACTGTGCTGTGTGTTATTGTTTAATTGCCCATTCCACAGTGTAGCATGATTTTTTTAAATTAGCTTGACATTTTATGTGTTTCTTTTACAGCTCATCTCAGTTGTTAATGAGCCCTTTGCCAAGTGTCCTCTGTATAGATCATTATAGACCTTTAGCACTGTCATTTGAAAGCTAATATCAACAAACAGAAAAATTGCTCAGCAGAAGGAACGTTAAGTGTTCTATGTTCCCAATTTTTAGTTTGCAAAGGTTAGGCACTATTCAGTAAAAGGAAGCTTTTTTGTTTTTTTTTTAAATGTAACAGTAACCAATTAATGTGATTTGTTCAGATGGGCATTATGAGTTGTTCAGATGCCAAGCCTGCATCATTCCAGCCCTGAAAGATTCCTCTCTCTATCCTGAGAAGGTATCTTTTGATGTCCTAGAGATAAGTCTTGTCAACTCAAGGGCATCACAAGGAAGAGGAGAGCTAGGCCTTGGCAAAGATTTGAGCCTACCTGGGCACATGCTGAGATCACAGAATCACAGAATCACAGAAGTACAGAATAAGCTGAGTTGGAAGGTAACCACAATGATCATTGAGTCCAGCTCCTGGCCCTGCATAGGACACCCAAAAGAGTCACACCATGAGCCAGAGAGCATTGTTCAAACACTTCTTGGGCTCTGTCAGACTCCACTTCCCTGGGGAGCCTGTTCCAGTGCCCAACCACCCTCCGGGTGAAGAACCTTTTCCTAATATCCAACCTAAACCTCCCCTGACATAACTCCAGGCCATTCCCTTTGGTTCTGTCACTGGTCACCACAGAGAAGAGATCAGTGCCTGCCCCCACTCTTCTCTTCATGAGGAAGTTGTAGACTGCAATGAGGTCTCTTCTCAGTCTCCTCTTCTCCAGGCTGAACAGAACAAGTGACCTCAGCTGCTCCCCATGCAGCTTCCCCTCCAGACCCTTTACCATCCTTACTGCCCTCCCTTGGATACTCTCTAATAGCTTTATATCTTTGTTACATTGTGGCACCCAAAACTGCCCCCAGCACTCGAGGTGAGGCTGCCCCAGAGCAGAGCAGAGGGGGACAATCCCCTCCCTTGCCTGGCTGGCGATGCTGTGCCTGATGCCCCCCAGGACACCACTGGCCCTCCTGGCTGCCAGGGCACTGCTGACTCATGGGCAACCTGCCATCGACCAGGAGCCCCAGGTCCCTTTCCATGGCACTGCTTTCCAGCCTCTCCTTCCCCAGTCTGTCCATACATCCAGGGTTGCCCCATTCCAGGAGCCAAATCCGGCACTTTCTTTTGTTGGACTTCGTAGGGTTGGTGACTGCCCAGCCCTCTAATTTGTTAGGGGTCTCTCTGAAGGGCCTTCCTGCCTTTGAGAGAGTTGACAGCTCCTCCCAGTTTGACAAATCTGACCCAGAGGTGGTTACAGAAGTTACCTTACTTAGGAATTCTGCTCCTGAAAGTAGGAAAAAATGGAGTTTCTTATAGGACAAACATTTTTTGCTTGTTTTGTTTTGTTTTGTTTTAATTTTAAAGTTTTCGGATTACTTTTTCCTAGATACTCTTAGAGCCTGGATAACTGTAGATATAAATAAACAAAGCCCTGTCTGCTTTTTCCTACTCTAACGGCACCCTTATGTGGGTACACACGAAAGACAGAAGTGATTGAGCTGCTAAATCTGTAAGGAATGATTCATAATTTTACCAGAAATGGGTATTAACTGGTGAAAGTTTGTGCAAGGTCATAAGTGCAAATGTCCAGGCCAGTGTCAATTTGACTGTGATAGCAAGAGCACCAAGGTTGTGAACATGCATTTGATGCCTCTTGTCAACATTGGTAAGATTAACTACTAAAATGCCTTTCAGTATGCAAGGAGGCAAGAGCTTAAATTGAAAAACATGTAACTTCACAAGTTAGAGTTACATGGAAAGTTGCTTGTAAAAGACCGAGGACTGCAGTGGGATGGTTCTCCATAGGTAAAAAGATAACCAAACTGTAGGATGCATGCATTGAATTGTACACTGACCATAAGGCAAAGACCCAAAGACTAACACAACTCTGGTAATGACAAGTGCTGACTTGTGAGACAGTACAATGAGACTGGCTGTTCAGTAAAAAAGCAAAGGATGTCAGTGATGCAAATCAGGAGCCAGAGAACATGAATGTGTAAAGTCTGCCTTGTGTGAAGCAGCAGTCAGAAGAATTTTGTTTTTTGCACACAAAAAAATTACCAAAAATAGCAAAATCACAGCCTCTTATAGGCCATGACTAAGTCTCAACCAGCATAATTCTCCCTGTAACACAAAGAGCTGTTATAAAGTTAAAATAAAGAGATTAAAAGTCTCACAATGTTAAAAATGGTGGTTAAGAAAAGAATCACGACAAGCAGTCCCAGCTGATTGCTGTGGTAGGGTACCTGAACTCTCAAAAGCAAGGCTTTCTCCTGCATTACCTTTGAAATAAAACAGGGTTTTGGAGGGAGTCGCCTGGCATTGTCAAGGCCTGAATGATGTCTAAACAAAACAATGCCTGGAGTAGTACACAGTGAATGATTTTAAGAAAACAGATTTTTTTTCACCCCAGAAAGCTGAATTTTTTTGTAGAAAAGATGATAATTAAAAGTCACAGTTTTTCAATAAATGAAATAATGCTACATGGAGTTACAGAATATTCTGGTTAAAGGCATACTGGCCTTGTTTTAAATTATTAGATGCTCCCATCTGAAAACATGTGCTTGGGAACAATAGTATTGGCTCATCTGCCACTGATTTTAATAGCGTTAGTTATCCTTATTAAGTGGAATAGCTGGTTCTGTTGGTTTCAACAGTCCTGGGAACATAACCAACCATTCAAACCTTTAATGGCCCAGCAGAGTTAGAATTGTTATGTTTTGTAGGTATGTGCACAGCTAATTGTAAAACTGATGGGATAATGAATGCCCTCATGCTAACAGTATCAGAGTCACCAAGCACCCACTTTACATGAATTCTGGACAACATTAAATAAAGAACGGTGCTAAAGATGACAAGAAAAAATTGCCTAATTTACAAGTAAATTTGCACCCTCTCCATCATAAACAACTCATTAAGATGAAGTGACCATGCCACTTATTAATCCCATTATTGTAATTCTCATTGTCACATGAAACTTGTGAGGATATATTTTGCAGTTCTGATACAATCTCTTTCATAGATGTAGAGATTTTTAAGAAATATCACTAAATATTCTTAAGGACAGAAAAATAAAAAAGGCCTAGAACTGTAAACTCCCTTACAAGGAGAGAGTTACATTAAAAGGATCTTGTAATCATTCTCAAGCATTAAAATTCCAGGAAATTCAGAGATAAGTATGTATTAAATATATACATATATAAATGACATCAAGCATTTAACAGTATGAAAATGCAGAAGTAGTGCTTCTGTACAAAATTGTCTTTGTCCCGATGTGACACCATGGTGGATGAAAATGAGAGAATAAACCAACTGCTCCTTCAAAAAAAGGAGCTAGTATGCCATTAAAATTAGCTTAATTAAAACCTAATTATTGTGAGGAGTTTCACTGCCCTGAATTAATGACATCATTTACTTTCTGGAAAACATTACAGATCATTTGGTTGTTTGAACTATTGAGCTGTTTTCAGTTCTGTAATAAAAAAATCTTGCCTGAATGTGGATTGTAGGTTTTGATATTATTGTTCCCCTGACAGAAGGTTTTAACAGAACTGAAACTGTGCTGGTTTGTGAAAGGGTAGGATACTTGCAGTCAGATCCTCACCAGGAGCAAACTGTGAAGCAGCTGCCTTGGTTTCAATGGGTCTACAACAGCTGATGACACGGAAATGTTACCTACTTTGAAGGATTTCTGCAAAACATAAATTGCCTTTTACTAGTGCTCGGGGACTTTCAAGAGAAGGAGAAGCAAGCTGGTGAAACCGAGACCATTGTTCTATGATACAGTAAATCATATTTGATGTCTTCAAGAACCAGATTAAAACAGGTGTAACTATAAGAAAGAAATGGATAAACCAATATAAAATCAATTTACTGGTTCTATTTTGTTCAAAATTTTTTGAGGGATCATCCTAATATAAGTAACTTCTGTGCTGGCTCATATATCATCTGTTTGAAATACTATGCCCCTTCAGAGATTTGCTCTATCATGCCCAGCAAGAAAAGAAGTTTAACTATAGCATGATCTCTGTATCAGATACAGTCGCTGATTCAACAGCAAAGCTGCCATGTGCCCAAGATGGATCCCAACCACATTTCTATTGCTGGATGCACAGACCTAGTTTAAGGACAGCAGACCCATTGCTGAAAACTCGAGGTGAGGCGGGAATTCCTCAGGATGTCAAATGGGAAGTGTAGCAGTCAACAGATCCAGGAAATGCCCATGTAGCAAAGTTGGGTTTATGCACTGCTAACTGAATCAGGAGCAGGAGAGCCATGTTATGCTTAAAAGTATTTGTCAGGAGGCTTTGATCTCCATCTGCCCTAAGGCAAAATCTGAAGTGACTCTGCATTGTATTTTGTAGTGTTCCTTATGCAAAATATGCCTTGCTGAAAGGAAATGTTGAAGAGGATCCTGCAGAAAGTGCTGTAACTGGTGTTTGGTCCACAGTCAATAAATGAAAACACAATAGAAACCAGAACCTTTGAACAAGAGAATTAAATGCAACATGGGTCTAAGGCAATAATCCACTACATAATTAATAGCAACTTGCCAAGTGATGTTTTCAATTATGATCATTTTATTCTGTATTAAAGTAGCACCAGAGGTCAAATGATGCGGTCAGGCCTGATGCTCTTTCCATTGCATTAGACGGTGTAGAACATTTCCCAGGTGCATTTCCTAGGTAAGATGAAATAAAAAGCAGTTTAAAAAGAATATAGTTATTCCAGTGTTTAAGTTCACAGCTTTGCAGAGTTCTCTGTGTTGAAGAGAGCTCCACTGACAGGAAATGTCTTCCAAGTTCAGAACCAAGCTGAATGACATCTCTGGAACATATTCTCAGTGCTCATGCATTATTTCTTTATTCAAGTTTCAGAGGAGTGTTTGACTTTTACTGTGAAACCATAAATCACTACCATTTTTGGCATCTCAGGTGTTTTCCTCAGTTAAACACAATGAGTTTCCTCCAAGGGAAGAAGGAACAGTGCAAATAGTGTTCAAAATGTGTTACTAATTTATTGGAAGGTCTTGTTGGATATAATTAATTCAAATGTTTTATTATATTCCAACAGAACACATACATCTTTTGGTAATACATGTACTTTGAGACCCTTGCATATTGTGAACGTATTTTAGACCAAATATTCTTGGTAGAGATGGCAGATGCATTTTTAGCTGCAGTGGTTGTGAATAATGGCCCAGATTTTTGTTGTCCTTGTTCATTAGTCTGTTAGGAACTACTTGTTATTGAACTGAAAACTAAGATCTTTTCTCACCCTTTTCTTTCACTGCAAATGTATTTTAAAGAAAAACATAAGAAAGGAACATTTACAAGGAAAAACAGTATTTGCGGTGACATAAATTGCCTTGGCAGACTTATTCTGGTGGCAATTATATAGAAAAAATCTCTATGCAGACTTTTTGTGTTACTGCCTGTAAATATTACAGTTTTCTATTAATGTGCATTACTAGAGCTACTAGCTTTGACAGTTCTTTGGCACACTTTGGGGACAACTGCTTTAAGAAAAAAAACCTACTTGCTTCTATCTGACCAGCATCAAAAAGCGTCATCTACACTGTTCACTGAGTTGTGGTAGACTCTGTGACTTTTCCTGGCAGTGGCTGTTCTGCAGCCTCTTATCCATGCTACTACTTGTTATCTCTTGGGGTATGCTATTCCAGAGGACAACTTCAGTTTTTAGCTTTGTCTTTAGTGCCAAGCAGACTGATGTTTTTTGCAAGTACTTTATCAACTCATTTTCTATTGATTTCAGAGAATACCGTAGCTAGAGTTATGCAATGTGACTACCATTCTGCTGTAAATTTATAAGTGTGATTTTCTACTTCCTCCAGACAGAAAAAGGGATGAGGAATTTTCCTTTCTTTGTTTATATCAGGGTAAATGAAAGTGTACACTTGGAAAGTGTTTTGACTAGCATATTTCAGGCAATACTATAGCCTGGTGTAGTAGCAGTTTCTTTTTAGTTGGCAGGTTTTGAAACATTTGTGAAAGCCAACATGTGATGGATTAATACAAAAACAACTTATGCACAACTTTCTATCATAATAAATATGCTAAAGGAAACTAAGACTTAATAGCATCCTTATCTCATTGCATCTAGCAATGATGGAAAGGGACTGCTAAAGGTAATGGTTAAGGTCATCCAGGATCCTTGATTTGGACTGCCATGTATTTCATCAGACATGGCTACTTTTCTGCTCTTAACATTTGAGACAGATGGATTTTTGGCATATGCAACTCATGTTTTTAAATCCCTACTGGAGCAGGAGCCAGGATTTTTTTCTGTGAAAAAACCCCAACATAAAAACCTCAGGTGAGCCATCCAGCTCAGCCAGCTGCAAGTGGTCTACAGAGGATCTGCAGTAGTTATCAGTCAGCAGTCAAGGTGTGGAAAGAAAAGGGAGAAGGGACTGATCATGTAAAGCCAGAGGGAGGGGAATATAAACAAAGTGAATTTCAAGATTTTTTGGGAGAATTAGTAGACCTGGAACTTCTCAGAAGAAGATGAGACACTTCTGGGCACAAGCAACTCTAAGATCTGAGGAGCTGGCTTGCTGTGCGGGCAGACCTTCCTCATTCCTGTTGTGTTGCCATGTCCTGCCTTCAAACTCAGGTCCTTGCTTTTCTGCCACCTCCCATAGTCTCCTCTCACCCTTCTACTCTACGCTCCTCTTTCCTGTTGGAAATGCTATGAACTATTTTTTACTGGTTCTATTCCTAACAAGGCTGGATGGAAAAAGTAATTTAACATGGCTGAATGATCCATTAATGGATCCATTCATATGCGATTGTCTCATAGGAGCATTTTGAGGATCAGGACACTTGTTAAGTGATTTTGGACCATTTGATGAAAGATATTCTTTCTAAGTGTCAATATTATATTTGTGTAAATTTATCATGTATTTAACGTAGAATTAATGTTAGAAATGCTCATTCTTCATAGTTCCTCACTGTGCAATTTTTATTTAAAGATGTATAAATATTCCATCTAGTGCTTGTACATATACATATATTATATTTAAAAGCTGTTGATTTCCTTGTGCCGAAAAAGGATTAAAACAAAACTTTGGAACAAGCTGAGATGTTGCTGTTGCTGCATAGTGTTCATACGCTTTAGGAAAAGAATGATGAAATCTCTACTCTGAAACCTAAAATGTGCTTCTTAAGGTAATACTTTACTGTCAGAGAGAGGGAAATGGTTCAGAATAAAAACAATTAAACTTTACCCAGAAAATTTTGAAGATACAGTCTCATGATCAAGATGTTATAAAGCATTGCATTTGGAACAAATCTGGCCTGTGCTTCAGGAAATTTGCCATTAGCCTCTTTCGCACATACATTCCCTGAACCATTAAAGGTGTGGGGTTTAACCCTGATGTTAAAGAACCATTTGAGGTCAGTATTCTGATGTGAAAGTTTGTTTTTGCAGATCTATTAAAAATCAAATAGTTTTACAGCGTAGCTTATGAGGGCTTGAGATGCACTGCAAGTTTTCTGACATGTAGTAAACCACAAAACATCAATTTAATTTGTGAACATTGATGGTGTGGTGGAAAATGGCATTGCTTCTTTCATGTTTGTGGAGTCACGCCAATTTATACCAGCTCAGGAATTTGGTCTATTGTTCCTGCAAACATCCTATGACATTTTAAATTATCAAGATGATCATCTTGCAAAGACAACCAAAGTATTAGAATAACAGTTCCCTGGCAAATACTCTTGGGAGACTTAACTTATTAAAAAAAATAAATTGCACGTGTTCTTTTTATACAAATAAAAACATCTTTCATAAGAACTCATGACTTACTAGGAGGCTGAAGCTGTGATTCCCTAGCTGTGGATGTAACTCTGTGAATCAGAAAGGCAGACATCTCAGTGAAGCAACTGATGTTTGCTCAGACTTGTAGGGCATAAAGTTTTAGTATCCTCAAATAAAGGCATCCAGGAGCTAATCTCCTGTTTTTCAGTTCCTTTTTAGGGGTTTCCCCTGTCATTTCCAGCTTGTCTTTGTCATCAAGAGGGCATGTAAAAACATGTATGAGAAGGAAAGGAAGGCAGCAAATATTTTGTCTCACCTTTTCTATCTCTATCTTCATAGAATTAATAGTTTTTTACCCCGATGTTGTGTCTGATCCTGAAGCTGATTTCAAGCAATCCAACTGAAAATGGGTATTTCATTTAGAGGAGTGGGAAGGTATCAGAAGGTACAAAAATATTCTACAGAATGTAGTGCAGGTAGCCACAGACATTTGTGTGTTAATCTGAAAGGGTCTACATACAGGATGATACGTGTCAGTAAAATTTTCTGTGGCCAGTATTAGTTGGAACCTTTCAGAAAGGAGAGAAAAAGGAGGAAAGAAATGTGCAAAGCTAGAGCTATGCCCCCTCTCTTTCTTTCAACCTAATCAGAAAAAATAGGTTAGGTTGGTGGCAGAACGCAGTAGCACTAAGAATTCCACCCGAGAAGATTTCATGCGCCCAAAGAGAGGACACATGGATATGAATTAATGGGGCTTCAAAAAATCTGAAGCAATCTGAAGATGTTTCTGACTCTGACACAAGGCTCACAGATGTGGTTTGGTGAAATTTTTTTGCTAAGAATTCTTTACATGGCAAGAAAAGGAAAAAAAACAACATGATTTTTCTAATAGTGAGACTCCATAAAAGGAAAAAAAAAACAGTAGAAAAAAGAGTTAAAAGATTCATGGAGCTTTTTCAACATAACAATGCCTGGAGATACAATTATGTGTTTTGGGTATTGCTATGTCAAAATGGTAAAATTCATGACAGGCTTATTTCTCAAGTATTCCACCTTGGACAGCCTTTGTTTCATGAGAAAATTAATCTACTCCCGAATACACTTATATTCATTTTTAGTTTATGCAGACACAGACAAACCTAGAGGACAAAACTGTTACCCTAAAAATGAATTTACACTGACTGCTTCACTGTTTGGACGAACTCCAACTGACAAGGAAATATAATTTAGGTAAATTCACTCATGTTTTTACTTTCATATATCAGTACTAAAAAAACTATCTTGCACAACACCAGAGATGAACATTTTTAGGACTCAAACTGGAAAACATCATGCTGGACAAAGGAGCAGTTAGACAAAGGAATAGTTATGGGAAATTAGTACTTTGCTGGAAATTGGTGGAAGCAGTCATCCCATATCATGGAGAATTTTTGCTATTCTGAGAATAGATTTGATCTCTATCTGGGGTGAAAAGCAGCAGTTTAGAAATTCTCAGGTTTGGGGAATGAAGAACTGCATGTTCGGAGCTGAATAAATTATTTTCCTTTTAAATATTCAGTGGTGAAGACCTTTGTCTCTCAAGTCCAGCTGCATTTTATTTATTTAGTCTGAAGTTACTGAAGCAACATTGGGAATTGAAAGGATACATTTGAACTGGCACTGAGAAAACCTGACACTTTGAGGGAGACACACATAAAAAAAATTGGGGAAATGTCCAGATGAACAGTTATTTTTTTATAAAAGCTATAGAAAATATATATGAAAATTATCTCAAACTGAACAGATACATGTAGCAATATTGTGAAAGTAGAGTGCTCATCAGACTGACATTCTGTTACTTTAGATTTATGTAGCCCTATGTGCTGCTTGGAAAAACTGGATTTCTGGTTGAACCAAGATGACTGAGTGCCGAATTTGGAAATGTTTTGTTCTGCAGTATCTCTAGAGCAATAGAGACACTGTTTCAGATGCTCTCTGTTTTAGGACACCTCAGAAATTAGGTACGTGTTTGGTCTTGTTATTTCTTGATAACAGAAGAAGGAAAACAGCAAGTGAACTGTACTTGTATTGCAAGGAAAGCTCTCTACATCACTTAATCTTGAAAAGGAGATTTTATTTGCCCTGGCTGTTTAGTTGACTCTCCTCCACTTGTTTTCTAAAGTCTGTTGGTTTTCTTATTTTAGAGGAAAATGACACTGAGGTTTGTAATGGAGTTGTGGAGATTTAACAGTAAACAGCTGAGAGTGTTTTATCATCAATTACTAGGTGTAAGTAAATGGTTTCATGGGTTGTTTCTAAAGGAATACAAAGGCATTATTTTAGACTTGTGTACAAATACCATGTATTTATCCTAAAATGCCAAATAAGTTTCTATTAGGTTCAGTATATACTCAGTAGATCACAGAGGTGAGCTTAAACAGGACAAGGAGAAACTCTTTCTCACACCTTGTAATGATATTCTAACTCTGAGAAGAGTCTTGAACAAGCCAGTTGTGGCAGGAAAACTAGAGTCATAGAAAACAACTGAGGTTTTCTTTTGCAGCCTGAGGAGCCTGCCAGGTGCAACTTATTAAAGCATAAAGCTGCAATAGTTATTTTAGGTTTAAGAGAAGTGGATGTAGCTCACTGAGCATGAGGCCATTCAGCACATACTTCATGTTGGGGTATGATGCTCACCCTGTTGGACTATAAAACCAATAAGGCATCATTTCTCACCCTGTGACTATGTTTTTCTTGTTCTTAGGCACCACTACTGACTGCACAGCACAGAAAATATTATGAAGACTTCAGATATGGTTATTCAACTTTATTATGATGCACTAGCTTCTGTTGCTAAACAAGAGAAAGTTTTAGCTTCAACCAGCTAACACCATGGTTATCGATCTTACTCACAGACCTTTAATATAGTGTAAATACAAATGTTATAACTTTATTGGGAAACTAGGATTCTCTCAAAGTCATAGCTACACTTACAATTAGTGTAAACTTCCTTTGATTATTTTGCATTTACTTATTCTCATATAGACACAAAACAAGAAGTGCAGTAAACCAGTTTCCATTATAGGACTAATTGTGGTTGGCTATCTTTATAGTGATGAAAATTGATATGGTAAGTCTTAAAACTAAGGGAGATATATGTGAACTATTTCTAACAAAAAAAAAAGTTAAAAGTGCATTTCCTAATAAGCAAAATTCTTCAGTAATGCTCTTAGTGATATTTTTCTTAGAAAAAGGAAATATGTGACAGTTAAAATATTTAAGTGTCAGTTTCTGGATTTCATACAGAAATTAACTTGTAATGTTTGAGCATCCATGTTCTTGGCGTGATTAAATGTATGTTGGTGACAGAAAGATGTTCTCTGCCCCCTTTTCCCTTGTCGGTGTTGTGTCAGTACTGTGAGACATAGAATTATAGAGTCACAGAATCTTTTATATCAGGAAGGAGTTCTGTAGGTCACTTGGTGCAAGCCCTTGCACTCAAATCAGGGATTACTCCAAAATGAGTTTTTAACAGTCTGTTTTGAGAGATATTGGCACTCCCTGTGCTGCATGAGAGAACTCTGCTATGCAGCCAGTGATTGCACACAGTAGCCAAAGCAGTCTTTGAAAACTAGTCTGATTCAGTGGGCTTTCCTTTTGCAGAGCTTATAATGAGAAAAAAATTAATGTAAACCAAAGCATTCTTGGCATGGAACTTAGATTATGTTGAAGCATGTTTAGAAGAAAACTTTATTGGGAGATGTGAAGGGTGTCAGGAAAAGTAATGGTCCCTGCTTTAAGTCCTTCTGGAAATTCTTGGAGAGAGTATGCTCTAAATATCTGTCTGTAGGTCAGCAAAGGCAATTATATACACTTTAGGGAACTGGTGATGTATGTGACTACTTTCTGTTGAAAACTCTGCTGCCCCAAGGGGCTCCTCCAGCAACTCTCTCTAGGAAAGAGAGTTGAAGCATAAATCACTAACCTTGAGTGAACAGCATACCACTACAGCAATAAAATCCTGCTATAAACACGGGGAAAGGCCACAGCTTTGATAGCTTCCCAAAATGATTGCAAGTTTCTTTTTTTAAGCCTTCCTCTTGCTTAAGCATCTCAGAAAGCTAAGGTGCAGGTTACTGTGACTTTCACTTTCAACATGTTTACCCCTGTGACTCTTATTTTGCTGTGGCTATTTATTCACTTTTTCCCCTTCCACTCTTCATGTGCTTATTGCCTTCTTCATCTGCTTAGTCACACAAGCCCCACTATCCACTCACGACAGGAAGCCACCATGAAGCCCATGTGATTTTTGTTTCAGTCTAAGTTCTTCTCCATGGACTCAAGGAATTATTATGCAAGATTTAGTTTGATTCACAGAAGGGGTATTACTTTCTTGTTTACTTTGTGTTCTTTGCCTTCTCTCATCTATTCACATATTTCACCCCTCCTAATTATTTTTTTTAATCTGAAAAGTTTGGCTGGTGTAGGTCTTTTATGCCTTTTCTGTATATGTGTCTATATCAGATCATTTGTTAAAAGAAAATATGTTTGGCTAAATAAGAATAATGTTGTAATAAGGGTGGAGTACATTTCTTGTTTTTAAAAGTTCCTTCCAAGATTTTCATCTTCATTTTTTCTGCAAATGTTTAGCCAAAGAAATAAAATAAACAGAAAATCACAGAGGGTAAAATTGGTGTAAAACACCAGTAGTTTTTTCTTTGCTAGATACTGACCAATTCTTAACTGAATTTAAAACCCAGGTCTTTTCAGTGTCTGCTATTTATAAACCGTTCTTGGTTTTATTTTCTATTTTTCATTAAGATTTAAGACCAAAGTGCAGTTAGAAAACAAATCCAAAGAAGGCCAGATCTTTCAGTATGTTGTGTTGTCTGCACGCCACTTTCTCTGTGTCCACACCAGTAGTTACACATGATCTTAAGGTCACCTTAAAGCCCGGATTTACTAAAAATCTGTAAGACAAAACCTGTATAACCCTCCTCCGCAGTCCACTCTGTACAGATCTGCAGGCTCTGTGGCAACCAGGCAGCAATAAGTTTGCATTTAGTTCCTCTGGGAAGCGTGAACCTGTACAGGCATGGAGCACCACAAATCCACACATAGCAAATTTACCTCTGCTGTTAGATAAGCCTAGACAGATCAGAAGACCACAAATGGTTTCCTAGGAGGCCTGAGTGAGGGAATTTTGGAGATGCCTTATTACTATGCTCTAAAGAGAATCAGAATGTGGTTGACCTTGGTGAAACTTGGGGATTTATCAGGGAAAGGAAATCACGTGGTTGGGCTAGTTACCCTGGCTTCAACCTTGTTGCTAGTTCTCAGTGGCAAAAACCCCTGGATTTCACAATGTCTTTAATGTTCAGAGAAGACTTTCCTGCAGAGGCAAAACTGTCAGTGGTCCACAGTCTGTGTGCCATCTTTTTCTCCATCTGCTGTGTATCAAAGAAAAGGAGAATGAATTAGTCAAACAGGGACTCTGGTGCAGTCACCTCTGCAATATGCTAGTTTGTGACTTTGTTGGCCTCATGGGGCCATTGCTAGTTGGGGAGCTTTTCTCAGGAATGTTACTGAAAGAGCGCATTTTAAAGTAACAGGGAGGAATACTTGCCAAGTGGAAGCATTCTTACCCGTATCTTGTGACTAATGCATCCAATCAAAGCAGTTCGGTTTTCCAGCCTTGGATAATTAAACCAGATGCTCTTGAATAAACTACAGAGTATTGCAAAACGATTTTCCTGTTTAATTAAAATGGTAAACATTTTCTCTTAATACAAAATTCACCAACAAGAAAAGAGTTGGGATTTGGCTGCTGAATTATTTGCTGTGGAACATTTGCTGTATTTCTGACTGCAAGGTGGTCATTCGTGATACTGCCGTGTTATTTTAGAACCAACATAAAAGGTTTAATGAACATAAAAACTAATCGGAAAAAAAAAAAAAAAAAA
>VWZT01008436.1:35675-73447 GCA_013397055.1 Pachycephala philippinensis
GGACCATCTGTCTTACAACACTACCTGGCAATTTTTTTGCTAGACTTAAGTAACAGATTAGATCCACATTGTTGAAATTATTTTTCCAATGTAAGATGGTAAACCCGAAAGGTCTTTCAACTAAAGACCAAGGAGGAACGTTGTGACAATTTTTAAGGGATAAATACTGGCCATATTTTGCATAGCAATTTCATAAATGTATATATAAGAAGATCAGATTTACCTAAATCTTTTCTAAAGTCATAATCTGGTCCTAACAGAATATTCAATGAACAGAAATTCAAGCTAAATTTCTTTTAAGTCCATTAATATAGTTAAACAAAAACCTTACACAGTCTTGGGGATATAGCTGATTGTTTATCTATGGTTTAATTTCCATTAAAAATAATTCAGCAGAATAAAGAAAATGTAAAATATCCCTTGCTCTTCCAACTGCCCGTAGTTGATTTTCTGTTGATGATGATTTTGTTTAGTAAAAAAAAATAATAAACTGAATGAATCAGTCTTTCTTGCTGCCTATCATCAAAATGTAAATATTTTCAAATCACATATAAATTTATATGCTGATTCTTTTACATGTTCTTCTTTCATTCAATAGTTAAATCGCTTTAGCAAATAATATTGTAAGGATGTGGGGTAGTTAGATGTGATTTAATAGATAAATTATTTGATATTTCTTCACTGATTAACTGTACCTCCTTGTTAGGCAATCTTGAGAAAATTGACTAAGTTCAAAAAAAGTTAAGTATGGCAATATCTTACTTGAATGTGGCTCCAACAGAATATGTATGTCTGCTTGACACATATCCATTTTTTCCATCAATTCTTAATCCTTCTAGAGTATTTTCTTCCACTTCTAATTTCCCCCTGTAATATGGGCTCCATTCTCTGGCTGGCAATGCATTTGTCCAAATTGTTTGGGCCCAGTTTTTCTTCTCATTCTTCCAAATCATCGAAAACTAAGCATGAGCAAAATTGTCTCTGACCCTGTCTGATTTATGTCACAGTTTTCCCAAATCTGCACAAATATATCAGCCCCACTTCCCACCTCTCTAAGGACCTTTGTACCACTTAATTGACCGCTTTATTGCCAATCTGGTTTGAGATCTCCTTCCAAAACAAAATCACTGCTCCTTCTCCTGATATTCGAGCAGTTACCATGCCACATCCTCATGATTCTTGGCTTGACATTGTGCAAGGGAAGGAGGAATATGTTACATTCCAGGCTTTATAGGAATTAGATGTTTCTGGCTGAGCAAAGAGGAGAGGTGAAGTTTAAAACCCAATGCATACCTAAAAGATAAGGTGAAATTTTTTGAGTCACAGGTTTTGACTTATATGTGGATTTGCTGCCAAAGTCCAGCTTTGGGATGGAATAGTGTTTTTTAGATAAGACAGGCGATGAACAAGGATTGTGTATTTAATTTTGAGTGAGTATGTTCTTGACGCATTGCTGTTAATAAACATCAGACATGTAAGTGCAATTAGCTCTCAGATATTCACTTAACATCGCTGTCCTCCTAGTTTCATGGGAATGTGAGCCAAAGATGTGAGGGTAGAGAAATGTTTAAATAAATTCAGAGGTTATTTCCTCTATTCCCAGGATTTTTGACCTTGAGAGAAATTTAGAGTTGTGAAGAAGAAATAAAGTGTTGGCAGCTGGTCACTGGTCCCATTTCCACATAGCAGTGGACAGCTCTCTTCAAATGCACATAAATATGGAAACCAACCACTATTTCATTTTTAACAATTGCCTGCAGATATTTGTTTTGAATCTAAAACACCTACAAAAATATCTCTGGTACAAGACTGTGAAGAAAACCCTGCTGTGCAAAACCTTCTTATTCATTTAAATTTGAAATCATGCTGTTTATAGTATTCATAATCTCTGAACAGATGGTTTACTCCAAATTAAGATGGAAGACTACTGTGCAAGTTTGTTTTTCATACAAAACAGTCATCTGCCTCATGAGCAGTCTCACTTTGGAATTCAGTAGCCGAAGATATGAAATCTAACGCTGTCATTAAGTGGTAGTGATTTTCCCCCCACTCACATTCCAGTCATGCCATACTTAAGTTAGGCAGCTGTTTCCAGCTTGCAATATCCTGGTAGAGAGTTAACAACATTGCTGACAAGGAACACTTAAAAATCATTAAAATTTATGACAAATTAAGGAAGTCAGTGCAACCAGAGAAAATTGCAATTTTATTTTAAAATGTAGGCACTGATTTCTTGTGATGGACATGGTAGACAGGAGTAACAAATTACTTCCTCAGGGCTCCTTATCTGCAAAGTCCCTGTCCACTTGCAGAATTTCTTAGAGATAAGAAGTACTTCTGAAAATTTATAAAACCTAACAGAAAGCTATGTACCATTTCCATGTAGCTATTGGAAAATGATTCACATTTCAGACTCGTATCATGATGCAAAAGGAATCTATAGCTGTGTATGCAACAAAGCTTATGTATTACTTTTCTGAAAATGTCTTTAATGATATGCTGTGGGACAGATTGCTTTTTATGAATGACAGCTTTCAAAGTTAAGGCAGAAATGAATTTAACATTGCCTGAAGTAATGGAATTAGTATTAGCAACAGGAGAAGTGAGGAATACTGCAAGACTTCTGCTTAGGACTGAGGGGAAAACAAACTGCCCTAGTAAACAAAATACAAAGCATGCTAGAAGAGTCTCAAGCTCACAAAGGATTTTTCTGCTCTGAAAGAGCTAGCTCACTCTAGATGAGCATATATATTTTAAGTGGCCTCTTGTAAGAAATGCCTCAAGATTAGGCCTTAAACCAGAAAATGTAAAGCAGTCCACCAATCATCTTCTCAAATCAGTGATACAGAGACCAAAAGACAGTATGAAAAGGAAAGAGTAAAGAACTTTCTTATCCTACAGAATGACATATGTGCCTGAAAGGAAAGAAAGTAGAACCTTGCCAACTAGTGACATAGATAAATAACTATATACTCAAGATATGAAGACAAAGACTGCCATTTCACATTTGTTTATCAGTATATATGGAGTGTATGTATCAGCTGTGCATAGCACAGCTGATCCTGGTCACAACTGTAGTATTGACAAAAAAACCCCTAAATTAAATAAATGCTAAAACATACCATATGATACATAATAAGATAAAAACCTAAAGAATATATAGACCAGAGTTTTTTCTAGTCCTTATGATCAAGTGACCAATGTGAATTTCTTGGGCAGAAAGTTGCATGTAAAACATGAAATGGAAACTGGGGCAAACCTTTAAATGAGAACCTACTAGGTACTGAAGACTGACATAATGCTGTTGTTGAAAGAGGTTAATGAGTTGAAAAGACCAAGATTTTTATCTAGGCCAAAACATATGAATATAAAGTGAGTGCTTAGGATCCTCAGAGAAAACTGGAGGTTAAATTAGAGAGTCTAGATGATAGCCCAACATCATTTCACTATTGTAATATTCTGAATGAACCTCCTCCTTCATTAAGCCAGACAAAACTATCCACATCTGAAGGGGCTGAATAAAAGCTTCTGACTAATGTCTAAATGTTAGATAATTACTGTACAGAGAGAGAACTAGCCAAAAAGATTTATTGATGTTGATATAGTAAGTGATGAAGTGAACTTTAATCATCTTTCGGAATTTTCTAGAGAGGTGATTTAGCAAGTGCTGTTTACATCCTCACCTTTTGCCCACATAACACTGATAAGCCAACAAAGGTACTTCAAAAACAGCATCACTGAGGCCTTCTGTGAAAGAAAGCACATGCTTAAACTACAGATAGGGATTTTGATGGCAGCAGAACAGAGAGAGGGGGTCCATCTTGAATTCTTATGTGTAGGATGAACAGTGAAAGGATTCAGGTTTTCTGAACATAACAGCTAAAACCATGTGTGCCTTCATTTACCTTTTAACAACTTTATTTCTCTTTCTGCTTTAGCAGTTCCAAGTTATTTACATAGCTTGCTAAGAACAAGAGATGTATCTGGTACTTAGAGAGAGAACCAAGTATTTCCCTGGCCCTCCATGCTACTTATTTATTTTGAGCAACAATTTATCTGTAATTTAAGAGAAGGGATAGTTCTGATCCATAGTGTGACAATCTCTGGAGAATAGTCAAATGACACGATAGATTTACTGCCAGTTGGAGACAGAAAGTCTAACTTTTATCATTGGACTTTAAAGTGCTTCCATAATTGCATGGGAAGTCTCTTTACCATTTGGACAGATCACAAACCACTTGTGGGTTTTGCTAGCGAAACTCAACACCAGCCGTCACAGCTGTCTGGGTGCAGCATTGGGTTTCAACCAAAGCCTTGAAAACATTTGTTGGAGTGCCATCAACCACTGCTGATATCACAAAAATATGAAAATTTAGAGTGCCTGTTATTTGTGAAATACCTGAGGTAGATGCTAAGGAAATCTTTCGAAATAATGAGGTCTTCCTGAAGAAACTGTGGAGACGGCCACTCTTTCTGAGGGAAGACCATGTTATCTCCTGGGTTAAGGTAAGTAATTTAAAAACACTTCAAGTGGCTTGAATTTGGGAGATTTAGGAGCAAAGGACCAGAAAAATTGCTGGGAGTGTATAGATATAGTTTAACACAACCATCACGGTTTCTGTCAAGAAAGAAATAAAATCCTGGTAGCATTATCAGAAGCATGGCCTGTTAATCCTTGCATAAAGCTTTGCCTTGGGTCAGTTTTTAGTGGCTGAACAGAGATGGTACTGCACGGTTACAAATGGACGCTGAGGCATCACCATGGCTATTGGTGAAAAGCAGACAGGTAGCAACTATACACAAGTTTGCTGGAGGATGCCAAGCCTTGAGTATAAATTTATTTGCTTTTGCCTATATTTCCCAGCTGCAGCTGAGCTGACTGCTATTAGAACCTGTGAAGATGACATAAAGTATACAATTAATGGGAGGTTAGGAGATTTGGCTGAAACTTTTCTGAAATGCAAAAGATGGGATAAAAATACACATTTGTACTTAATCCAGCCAGCATGAACTGCATCAGAGAACTTTGATTCCAGCAAGCACTGCAAAACCCAAAGCTGCAAGTGCCATTCCAAAGAGAGAACTGGACTCCAAGACCTTGTTTATACCATCATTTCCAGTGTCTAGCACCAAATTTCAGCTTTACCCTAAAACAAATGCAAATTTATTTATTTAGAAGTGTATATTGGTGACGTAAACAAAAAGTGTCTGGATGACTTTAGGTGTTCAAAATGGTGTTATCTGGGTTATTCAGAGTGTTTTTAGTACAGACATTTTCCATCTCTTCCTTTTGTCTCATTTACTTTGTAGGAAATCTTCTCCCCATGTCTGTCTGAAATAAAGTCACCAGGTCCAATGTGAAGTATTGTGAATAGACAATCACCCTTATTTTTCCAGCCCTGTTTTCTTGAAGTTGAGAGATCTGATTTACTCAGATAAGACCTGGATGAGCAGGAAGTCGCAGCTGGTTCTAAACAAACTTTTAAACTACTTGAGATTTTGTACATCATTAAGTACACATCATTTTCCATTTATAAATTATTGCTTGAGCTGCTTATCCCTACTGCGTGGGTGATTAGGAAGCAAACATGTTTGTATGTGTGCCCATGCACATCATTTGCTTGCCTCTTCCTGCATGTAGAAGAGCTAGACTGGAAGTTCTTGAGGACTCTGGTGGTCACTGCATGACTCACATGAACACCCAAGAGCCTGTTTAAATTCCATCTTTTCAGAACTGTTGGATGGAAGCACACAGACAGCCACTGCATTAGGATTGTTGCTGGTTTTGGAGCTAATTTTTTTGTTATCCTATTGGTCTCAGGCTTGCAAGTGTAGTAGAAAGGAATTAAGAAGCTAGTCATGGATAAAAAAGGTCCATAGAGGAAAGGTGTGTGCGTTCAACTTTTGAAAAGAAAGAAGTGTAGAATAGATATCAGTTTTGCAAATGAATAATGGTCTGGGTCTTTAAAAACTTTTAAAAATATAAGACTTTCTTTTAGTCTCTGGTTTGCTTTTTAAACCTTCATTAAAAAGGCCGCAGAGTACTAGGACTTCTTGATTACATGGTTCTGCTCTGCTTTCTATTCTAGTGTCCCCAGGCCTTGAGCTTTTAATAGACTTCCCATCAGCAAGAACTGCATAAGGTAACATTATTGTAAAAACAGTGAAGTTCTGCACAGAGAGGGATGTTTTCCTAAGCCATGGATTTTGTATCTACTACATGGAAGAACTGTTAGAAAGCAATTTTGCTCATAAGCACGTGTGTGCATGTGGTGTAAGTGTGAGAACGAGCCACTGCTTTGCAGCCACCCCCTCCTATGGCTGGCGGTCTGACAGTAATGTCACTCCTCGCCTTCCTCCCACACTCCTTTGGCTGCAGAGTGTGACCCTCAGCCACCTCTGTGCACAGCAGGATGTGCGTGGCAGCTGCAGGATACTGAGCCCTCAACCTGCAGGCTGATGTCTGGCAGCAGCAGCACACGGGCTCGCTGCTGGGTCTCTTGCTGGTCTCTCACGTGGCACTCTGACTGTGTCCCGAGAGATGTCTGCAGCTGCCTAGGGCAGGCTCAGACTGCAGAGGCCTCTCTTGTTTCTGGATGATGAGCTCCTTAGATTCCCTTCGGACTGGAAGAAATCTTCATCCCCAGTTTCTGTTGTTAGATCCTACAGTGAGAACCACTGTGAGAGAAGGGGCTGTTTTCGCATGTGCTCATTTATTTAAGTGCTGATTAACATTAATATAGATACCTACCACTGTGTCTGACCACCACTTAATTGCTAGGGTTTTTTTCCACAGATTACAAAGCCTTTTCTTAGTGGTTTTGTTTATTTATTTATTTTGCTCTTAAACATGTGGTGCCAATTCCTTGCTGGATTTAACTGGCCTCAACTTTTTTTTCTACACTGATGGTCCAGCCAAGTAAAGTTTCCATCACTCTCACAGTGCAATCACATTATTCCTAAAGGCATGACTGCGTGAAATTGAAAGTACTAAAGCAGATCAGATTGACCCAGTGTCCACTTAAGTCAACAGAAATCATCAAACCAAGTCCATTTTGGATCAAGCCTCAAATGCAAGGGATTGGACTCGTGTTCTTTGAGATCCCCACTTAGAGGATTTTAACATCTGGCTGACCTGATATTAATGTAATAAGCCACAAAGATGATTACCTTGCTTGTCCAACAGTCTCTGTGGTTTACTTTTAAAGAGTTCTAGAAACAACAGCATTGATTTTTTTTAACTGCTTACTGTTTAGGGATGGCTCAGAAAACACTGACTGAAAATCAGGAGTAATGAAAAACTTTTATTTCCCTGTATGAGTACATTCAGACTTTTTTTCTTAAAAAAAATCCTGTTTAGACAAGCCAAAGTAAGCTAAAGAGCCAAAGCAAAGAACAAGTTTCTTATTATTATGTTCTCCCATTAAGTTATTTATTCATGATATTTTCACCGGGAATAATCATTAAGAAAAGCCTTCTCTCCTAGTTTTGTTACAAATATGTCAGATAACACTCTAGGCTTTCATTAGAAGAAAGCTGTCCTTTCAGTTCATTGTTCTGCTGTTTTTTTGCTGTGTAGTAGAACCTGTCTGTTAGACGCCCACTCAGACTGGGAAAAATGTATCCTTTGTAGGCAGGTGGTCTTTCCTTGAGCATTTTCTGATTAGAAACACATGTTCGTGAGTGTGAGGAGGCTTCTGTAAAGGGACAGTGAAACAGAAGCCAAGGGACTGGTGGTGCTGCACAGGGAACGCAGTTGAAGCCGATAATTTATTTTTTATTTCATCTTTTGCAGTTTTCTGCTAAGTACTGTAAGTTATATTGATAGCTGACAGTTTTTGAACTCACCAGAGAATGTTTCCTCAGCCTGAAAACACTGGATACAAGGATACTATTGCAGGGCTTCATAGGAACTCCTGTGGTGTGTGTCAGCAAGGTGGAACGATGCTCCAGAAGCCAATGTTTTTTGCTTTGCTTCCCTAAATTATAGTGGCCACATCAATGTGGCTGACCAATGTCCATGTACTTTCTTAAGCAGGAAGCACTTTTTCCTGAGAGTGAGAAAATTTCCCCATAGAGACAAATGGGTAAGAACAGAAACACCATCAGTGTTTCAGTCAGTGGGCCAACCTCTGCAATGCTGAGATTGTCACCAAGCACCAGGGCATAGGGGAGCTCTCGGGAGCCATGTGAGCAGGGTCATGCACCAGTGGAATATGAGGAAGGGAAGAGGAGCCTGGGCTTGTTGCTGCACTGGTGCTGCTGTGCCTGCTGCTCTTCATCACCTTCCCACTCTGAACAGCCTTCTCCCATGGCTCAGAGCCATCATCACCATCACAACATTTACTGGCTCTTAGAGTGATTGGAAGGAGCTGTAAGTCATGGGGAGAGAGAGCACTGCTGCTGTAAGTGGCCAGGGGTAGCCTGGGAAAAGCACTCATGGGCTAAAAGATGTTGAGTGGAAGTAGACACCCATCAGGAGCACATCACACAGGGGCTGTGGCTTGTAGCTCTGTGTCTAAGGTCTTCAATGAAACAATATGAGTTATTGGCATTCCTTTCTCTTCCACCTTTCTTACTCCAACACCCAGGCTAAAATATTTGAGTATCTCCAGTCCTCAAGTGCCCCCTCCCTGTGTGCTAGAGACAGACAAGCTTTTCTGTAGTTCATCAGGAAAAGATCAGAAAACGTCCTTGCTCCTTGTTGCGTGGAAAATCAGGGGATGTTCCCTGAGAAGTCAGAGAGACTCATCTCTCTATAAAGCATTACAGAGATTATTCAAAAGGCATTTTCTCTTAATACGGTGAAGAATTGGTATATTGGTGTTCAAAATCAAGAGCCAACAACTCAGCCAAACACAGATAACATCACAGATAACAGCTTTCTGTTGCTGCAGTGCTGACTCTGTGCAGACCTCAAAGCACTGCTCTGTACTGGCTGGCAATTCTTCTCATGGCCAGTTAAAAGCTAAAAATCAGTAGAACCACCCGGACTTTGGCTTTGTAACACCATGTCCTAGGCTTTATGTTCATGAGACATAGGAGTTAACTATTTTTCCCTTCACCGGCTGGGAAATCCTCTTTGGCAGATGAATTCTGTTGTCGCTAACATGCCAATATCTTTCCTATTTCTCTTACTGTGGCTGCACAAAGCACCTACTCCAGAGGAGAAACTGTATCCCAATGTCTAACACAAGTTTCAAATGATCAATAATCAAATATGACTAAACCAAATAATCATCATAAAACATGGTGCATGCTATTCATGGAAATGAGACATTTATTAAGTTCACACAAGGACAAGATACTTTGTTGTAGTCAGTAAAAAAACTCCCCTTGCCCTAAGTGGGAACAGAACCAAACTCCTTGCATGCACCATCAGGCAGTTACAGCCACTTATTAGTAAAGTTCTGGTGCAGCTGGATGATGAGACATTTTTGTTGCATTGCTTGGATAAAGTAATAATAAGCTAAGTAATAAGAAAATTTTACTTTGCATTCTGAAATGAAATGGGCTTTTTAAATTAATTTTTTTATATGTCTGCAGGGCATACTCACTGAAAAAGAGGCTTGTTTCCATTCCATCAGACAGCAAATACACTGCAAGATTGACAGACTCTTGGTGAGTCATGAATTTTCAGTGGAGCTGACCAAAATGTTCCTCATAAAACAGCACAAGTTTTAATGGCACCTGTTAAACTAGACCTACTTCTACAAAAAGAATCCAATGGAGCATATTTAGGAATATTCCAGAATTTTCATGGCTGGTTTCACTCTGAAAAAAGACTTAATTTTTTTTTTTTTTTTGCAACACAATCTATTTTTTGATTTAAGGCCAGTCTGGAGAATGTATTTAGGCGATTACCAATACAAGTAGATGTTCTTGTGAGATTTTGTTGTGTCCAGCTATCCTAACTGAGATTATCAAAATCTATTTTAACCTCTTCAAAGTTTGGATATTGAGTTGTCTTGGCTTTGTGAGTATCTCTATCAATTTTGAAGCCAAACCACCTTTCCAAGCCAAAGAGTGTCTTATATGGAAAGCTAGTAACCACCTTAGTGCTGGAAAGGGTTTGCTGACAGAAACAGTGACTTGGAGATGTTTTCTGTGAATGAAAAAGCAGATATGTTAGCTTGACATTCACATGATATATCCAAAGTACATTATGTATTTACTTACTTGTAAAACTGATTTTCTTTTATGTACAGTTATTCCTCAATGAAGATACACACATCACACAAATTGATACAAGACTTGAAAAAGAAGCATTTGCAAAGTTTTCATTGCAAAGGTGCAGTTAATTACTTCAACACAGGAATTCAACTGAAACAGGAAAATGCAGACTGCATTTGCAAGTATTTTCTGTAATTATGTGATTATTTTGCATTTCTTGTAAAGAGTCAAGAAACAGCCTGTGCAATTTCGTTAGATCTCACAGGCTTTTTTGAAACTAGATATTAAATTGTACTATAAAAAAAGCAGGTGTTTAATTTGCAAACACTTAACAGATGGTTTATGTGTTTATAAACACAGACCTCCTGCAAGAGATGTGCAGAAATTGAGGTTTGGTTCGTATACATCCCATAATTTATGCCCTTGCAGCAAGGAAGATATAAACAGGATCTTCTTTTCCCACCATGATCAACATCTCTGCCAGATACAGGCAGTTTTGGGTGGTGTTTCTGGATAATCTTCACATTCCATCTGCCTGCAGGAGGACTTCCTGACCTGCAGGGTGAATTTTGTTAACACTGAGTTCTTACAAAAACAACAACTCAAACCAACCAACCCACCCCAAAGCAAAACAGAAATGCCTCCCTGTCTGCAAGACAGGTGGAATTTTAAGTCTCTGAGACTTTAGCGTAATGAAGGTGTTTAAATGCAGCTGACAACTAAGAAACAATCCTGCTCCTACAGGTAGGAACTGAGCATCGTTCTCCCATTTCCCTGAACTAGAAAGCCTTGCTGAAGGCATTGCTAAGATAGTGTTGTAATTAACAGCAATTAATACAACAACAGTGATGACAGTAAACAATTAATGTTCCTGAGAGCCTTCTGAAGCAAGTTGGTGAGTATTTAATCAGAAAACTTATCTGGAGAGAAAAAGTTCTCCCTCCCTCGTCATCCATTAGGCATCACATATTGCACAATAGAAGTAGGGATCACTGTGGTTTTATGCAACCCTATTCCTCATCCTCACTGAGATTGCATCTAGCACCTACTATTATCTTAAAGATTAAAAATGGACATTTTCACTTGCATGAGACTTTCAGAATCAGAACTGAGACAAATGGACATTAGGACAAAGTTCACTGAAGCTTCCTCCTGGTTATAATAAATCTTGAATCAGGCCCCAGCCTGGTTTAAGAATGAGCTTATTCAGTGGCAGAGATATGAATACACCAAAGCCTTTGGCTCTCATGTCTTGTTCATTGGACTGCCCAGGAGCTTTCAGTTTCAGGTTATATTCCAGACAAAAAACATTGGGACTAGAAATGAACTTTGGCAGTTACCCACTGTAGTAAAAGCTGAGCAATATCAATGGTTAATTTATCCAATGTAAAACTCTTATGAGAATTGATAGGTATACTCTCTGATCTGATGAAGAATATAAATAGCTCCACCCAGTACTTTGTCATTTCAATTCATATTTTGCTTGTATTTAAAAACACTTAAAACAAATTAGCATGTAAATAGTATACAAAGTTAATTAGAGATGATATTACTTGCTTCTTAACAAATGATCCCCTCTATTTCCTGTACCTACTTAAAATACTAAAAAGCATTGAAATCTCATTACACCGGGATTTGGTAATAACATAATGAGAAAAATATTAAATACATGGCAGAAAAAGGAAGCACCTGCATTGTTTGCTACCATGACAGTGAACAACAGAATCATCCAATAATCTATTCTGTCTGCAGGGGCTGTCTGGAGGGCATCTGGTCCCAGCCCCCGCTCAGAAAGGGGTCAACTTTGCAGCTGTGTTGGCTTGCTCAGGGTCTTGGCCAGCTGAGCTGTAAACATTTCTGAGGATGAAGACTCCACAGTGTCTCTGGGCACCTGTTTCAATGATACATACGTGCATACACATTGTAAATACAATATGCTCATGAGTGAATGTAATCTCAATGAAAACTTTTCAAAAATAATTCGGAGGCCAGAAATAAAGTTAACAGCTCTCTTGGTGCAGTGATTTCTTACAGCTCTGGAAAAGTCTTTAAGCAACACTAGCAGTGCTATGACTCAGGAACACAGGATAACATCTCATAGCCAGGATTTTCCTGCTGATGTGACTAGAGGTTTTTGCAGCTGGAAAATCAACCATTTACTTCCCCCTTCTCTGTCTCCCTTAGAAAGTACGATAAGTGGAACTTAGAAATGGTTGGTGGTTTGTTGGGTCTTTCAAAGCAAGGACTTGTGTCAATTTTTTAACTCAGACTGTCTATGGCTTTTACTGCAAATGGCCCAATTTGTAAAAAGTTGGAGTACTCCCCAACATCCATGATGTAGGAGTGGCTAATATTCAGTCCAGTTGAAAATCAGGCTGTATTTCTAGTTGGGTGACTTTTCCGGATTCATAGAGTTAGCCTCAAAATACTACAGACAGAAATCAGGGGACAAAGGCATGGGATTTTTATCAACCAATAGAGGAAAGAAAACTTTAAAAAAGTATTTTTGAGTATAACGATCCAAAGAATCCAGCTTAGTGCAAAAATACATCACTAATGTGGTGGTTCTTCAGATCAGGAGGATGAAAGAGTCAATTTTCAGATGTCAAGGTGCAAGCATGCAGATATTTTATTTATTCTACCAGTTCATGGTTAACAGCACGTAGTTCTATAACATTGCAGCAGAAGATCTTTCAGGAGTCTGCAGACTTTCTTTTTTTTTTTTTTTTTTTTTTTTTTTTTAACTTTTATTAGATCGATACACATCAACAAATGTATGGTCTGTACAAAGATGGAAGACTACTGTTATATTTTTCATACATATTGTAGCATAAGATGTGTGTCTTTCCAGAGGAGTGAGGTGAAACATCTTCCACTGAAATCACTCATTACAGAAATGAAGGCACACATACAGCTTAATTTTACCTGCTACACTATAGTAAATGGCAAAGTGTATTTCTGGGGAATATTTATTTCAGATACTTTGTAAAACTTATGAGAGGAATAAAAAAAATAGGAGAAGGTTCATTTTTTTTGTCTGAGTTAGTGCAAATGCACTGCTATAGACTGACATTGATTTTGAGATATGCATAAGAACATGGAAATGCTTGGAGACACAATGATAAAGGTTTTAAAAACAAGTCTAAGTCAAAACTAACCATTGCAAATACAATAAAAATTCATCATGCTTATTATTTGTACATGGAAATATACTTGTCATCTTAATTTTTTTTTATTTTATTTGCTTCTATAGGGAAACAAATGAACAAATTTGCAGTAATAGTAGGCCACAGAAGAATCACAATCAGAATTATACTTCCCTTGAAAGCTCCTCGGTGGCCATTTGGAAATATATTGCTGTTCGTGGGGTGGAAAAGGAGAAAGAAGCATAGGTTTGTGGGTATAAAGAATTTTTAAAGGATTTTAAAAAGAGGAAAATTTCCCTCAATCCAAATATCATCACTATTTGTAAATTATTCCAGGTTTTTCTTTTGAGACCATGTCGTGCAGTAAAACTGTGAGAAGTTGATGACTAAGATGTCTAAAATAAGACAACTTTGAACCTCATACTCTGAAACTTCACACATTGTTACTAGCTTTGTGCTTGGTTCTTGTCTCTTTAAAAAAAAAAAAAAATCACACATTTGAAATCTTCTAGTTGTGTAAACTCTGCCTGGGGTTGAGAACAGAGGGCAAGTGAAGGTTTCAAACAACTAAATAAGAAGAAAAATATTTACAGAATGTAAATCCTTTTGGCTTTTTGACTGTAAATAAGGTACAAGACTTTCAAATGTCAAACCCTAAACAAAAATAATAGTGTAAATTTGCACTAAATCATGCACTGGTATCCTCTAATTAGTGTGAATCATAACTTTATATGCATTTTCTCTAGTACAGTGGTACTACAGAAATGCAAGGGTTCTGCTTTTGCTCTTGAACACTGTTTTTTCCATGTTCATGAATTTCAAAACAACAGTCTTATTTGACATGGATGTTCTTGCTAAATGGGAGTGTGGTGCTTGTAATTGTTTATGCATACTCTCTGCTACAGTGGTGGGTGTACCAGCCTTTATTTTTTATAAAGCAATTAATAATCTAAGGATCCTCAGCATTAAATTTATAAGATTATCATGTTTCCTGGTTGAGATTCAGCTAACTTTAAGCTAGCCCAAGAGAGAGGGGAAGGCATGCAGATGATGATTCCTCTCATTTTCTTTAAGCAGCTCTAGCATCAGTCCTACCCTGGAGAGAGCAGTCTCACCTCAGTGCTTCCAGAGACATCCCAAGCTCCAAGCAACATGGGACAACAGTGAGGTCATCAATGCCAGGTGACAGTAATCTTATCCAAAGTCCTAGCCAAATGCTATCAGCTCATCCAGCTGAGGGTGCAATGAGTAGTAAGGGGAGTTGGTACTGGGCTGTGTTTTCCTGGCAAGCTTGGATCTGTGGCTGGGAATCCTGAAAGATCCTTTTGCCAACAGTAAATGTGACAGTTTACTGCTGTACACTCACCCTTTCAACTCCACTCTCCCCAGCACTTTTTTTTTTTTCTGTGGTGGCATCTGTCCTGGCACTCTTGTGGGAAATAAAACGGAGCTATTTTATTGAGGGAAGAAGGGAGGGCTGAGCTGCTTGCCTCTGCCTGGCATCAGAGAAGTTGTGGGTGCCCTATCCCTGGAAGTGGTCAAGGCCAGATTGGATGGAGTTTTGAGCAATCTGGTCTGGTGGACCGTGTCCTTGCCCATGGCAGGAGGGCTGGAACTAGATTTTTAAAGTCCCTTCCAACCCAAGGCTTTCTGTGATTCCATCACTCAGTGCCCTGTGCCCCATAGCAGCTCTGTATGGCTGTCAATGCTGCCCTCTGTGTGCATCCTGCCTGGGGAAGCTCCTGCTGCCTGATCCAGAGCTACTGCTTTCCTGGCCTGGTACAAGCACACCAGTGTGTGCCCCTGGCAGGATAGGCCACTGTGATGAGGCCACACGCCAGCTCAGCAGTGTTCAGTTTTCTCCATCACTGTGAAAGCTGGGGGCAGGCAGCATTTCTGAGCACTCTTGGCCAGCTGAGGGCAAGCTGTTTCCTCCAAAGGAACTTTAAAATACTTTTTCATTACCCTTCAGTGTCCTAGTATTTCAGGGAGACACAGGCTGGCCCTTTATTTTTTTCCCCCACACATCTTACAACTGTTCTCTGAATTGCTTTTGCAGCCACAGGCTGAGTGGGAAAGCAGCCAGGGAAGGTGGGTGTGGGGACACTGGTATTTCAAACTTTGCCAGTGTAATGTCCCTGCAAAGCAGCCATTTTCCCTGTAACTTGCTTTCTAGAGCTGTGAGAAGAAAAAAATTCCTAGGAATGGGAAGGTGGAGGACTTCTCTTTTTCCTCGAGGAAGGAGGACAGAGGGAACTCAAAAGAGAGAAATCCCCAGGAACATGGCTTTGAACCACACGTCTCATCTTGCTCTCTGGATGTTGTTCAGTGCCTGTGCTTTCTGCTCACCTGAAACTCCAACCTGAAACATGTTATAATCTCCTCATTAACAGGCAGCAGGGACTGTGCTATTCCAGTTTTACACCTGCACACCCCATTTGGAATAAAAATAATGTGGTGATTAGTCTAAGTGAAGTGTATTTTAAAGTGGCTGATATGTTCTCTAATGACAGGCCAAGCACCTACTTTTTATCACTTATATCTATCTATCTGCAGCTCATTTAAATTGTCGTGCACAATGCTCTCTTTCCTATGAAATATATTATCATCTCCTTTAACTCTGTGTAAATATCTTCACTTTGTGCCAAGTTATATCTAATGACTCAAAGACAAACTTTACCTCACCTACGCTGTGGTAAAGTGTTCCTTTCTAATAACATGAAAAAAGAATAGTGAATTTGCCATCAAATTTATATTAGCAGGGATAGTATTCAAGGCAGAGTGAGTTACACACACCCTCCACACCGTAAGCCTATAAATTAATCATAGTGGACTCCACCTACTTTTTCACTATTGCAGACTCACTGCTACTATTTTTATTCCAATAGGTGGTGCTGTGTTGAAATCTAAATAAATTTCAAAATTTATGTTAATGTACATGCCTTCCTTGAAATTATTATCAGATTATTATTCATGCAAATTCTTATGTACAACCTGAAGAAAACGTTCCTATTTTGAACAATAAAAATAGCTATTGCTAGAGGATAGTTGTTGGCTGCTCAGTGAGTTTTAGACTTATTTGCAGAGGGGATTTTGGGTTTTGGTTTTGTTTGGGGTTATTTTGTTTGTTTTGTTTTGGGTTTTTTTCCCCAGCACTCGCTGTAATTGTGTTTTTAAAACCAAGCAACACAGGCTCCCAGGAAAGGAACATTCTGTGTCGATGAGATCCATTCCTTTATGTTACTTGTGGCTCTGTCATGCAATCCTTGCACAAATTTATAACGACTAATCCAAAAACAAGTTGTTCCAAAAACCTAGTGCTGGAAGGATAAGAAATCCCATCTCCATCCTAAATTTATTCATGGTTTGTTTTTCTCTCATTGGTGGCTATTAAAAAATGACATTTTCTGTCCAGGCCTTAGATTTGCTTAACATGACAATGCAAGACTCTTTTAATCACCTTTTTTATTTTCAGCAGTCTTTCATTATTCCTTCACTATGTTGATTCAAATTCAAACTCATTGTTCTCAGACAGAGAACTGAATGCTTTATTTCACACTGTGCCAGTCTTCTACAAGGGAATCTTGCAAGGTAATACCCTTGTATATCTTAATATCACATCTCCTATTTTATAGAAGCATCTCCCTGTAAGTTCATTGTCACACTGGCATCAACTTGAAGACTCAGATCTTTTCATCTCAGTGCTTGTTTCCCGTTGATGAACACTGCAATTATGGGATAAGTTCATGATGGCAGCTCCCACGATTCCCTCTGCCAAACTTCATTCTGTTGCAACGTCATGTCCACAAGTTCTTCCGGTTTGTTTCCCTGGTCTTTCCCAAATTAGTGAGCTCAGCAGGTTTAATCAGAAATTTTCATCTCCACACTTCTTTCTATTGTGTCTGGGACAAAAATGCATTAAGTTGTGTGTGCCCCCCTTCGCCCCCACTAAATAAACACAAGATGATGTCAGAAGTATTTCTTGCAACAGAATCCTTCCAGCTGAAGGTCTTCATCCATGTCTTTTGTTGTTGTTGCCCTTTTAGCGATTACTCAATTACCACTCTTCTTCAAAACTAAAATCTATGTGAGTTAGTCGATTTATCTGTCAAAGGAGGAGTAGGAACATAGAAATACCCAAAGTTCCTAGTGGACTACATTTTTGAGGCTTTGAAAAAAGTGTTTTGTGTTGGTTTTGTTGTTTTTTTAAAATGAAAAACTCGTTACCTCTCTATAGACTTGAACTGTTTTTCCTGGAAGTTGATGAAGGTTTTGTCATTGATTTCAATTGTACTTTAGGATTTGATGCTGTCTCCAAGGAAATAAACAACAATGCCCAAATGAGTAATGTTTAATGAGATTTTCTATGCAGTTATGAACACAAAGAACATTAGATACTTGATTTCTCTTGTTCTAAATTAAAAAAAAATCAGTTTCTATCTATTTGCATCTTAGAGACAAATAGATATCCCCTCTCCCCACCATGTTTTGAAAAACAGACCTGAAGAACTATCCTTTGCAATTAGGTAACCAAATTAATCTCTGAAATTTGTGGGAGGTTTATGTACAAGATCATATCCATGTTGGTTTTTTTTGTTCCATGTTGCAACAACTTGTGCAGTTTCCAATTATGTCAATACTTCCAAACACAACTGCTTTGGCTTAAAACCTATGTCTGTTTTTATTTATTAAATTTTGTATTAATAGCATTTAATTATTTTTCAAAGTAATTAATTAAATTTTGAATGCATTAAATAAAAGTAATTAATAAACTTTTGAATAAATTAAATTAATTAGTTGATTTGTGCTTCTACCTCTGAATACCATATTCTTAATTTTAGATGTAAAAATGAGCAGCAGTTTTAGAAGTTTAGAAAGGCTTGGTAGCCCAAAACATACTCGATTGCTAAACAATTGAATAAGGAACTTTTAAAAAGCAGGTGCCCTTAGGTATCTTTAATAAACAAAACAACCAAGTTGCTCTGAAATACCCTAATACATACAATTTACAGTTCCAAAAATTCACTTTCAAGATTCTGCCTCACTAAATATCATTTGTCATCATGATTCAGTGGCCCTGACCTAGTTCAGTACCTTTATGTATGAAACAGCTGCTCCTCTGTTTTGTCTTCCTTCCTTCAAAGACATAACATTTTCTCTTCCACAAGGTATGGAAAAGTTACTCTGTTGTTAGCATAATTTGGACTCTCCTGAATATTTCAGTGATGGAAAGAAAAACTTATGCCTGTAGTTGTAACAACTGAAGAAGTGGGTTTTAAATTTCTTTGCAAAATGAATATTTTCCAATAACAACTTAATGCAAAAATAGTAAGTGTGGGTATGTGAACACTGAAAGCATGCTAAAAAATCTGTGGGCTGCAGTGTGTTACATCTGACTGATGTGGGGATGGGAAACTAAAGAGGCTTAGAGGATTTCAGTCTCATTTCTATCTATTCACAGTGAATTACCCAAAGATCTTTCCTCTTTGTGCATGCTGAATAGGCTGATTGATGCAGTTCTGTGTGAAGTGTCACAGTCTCCCCAGAGAAGGAATTCGGGAGCATTTGCCTTCCCTGTACCGAAAGGGGAAAGAGGCCAAGAGCACTGCTGGGAAGGGGATTGCACCTATGGGCAGTTCCTCATTTGGTTCTACAGACTTTCCACCCTCGAAGGCTCTAACTCTGCTGAAATAGTTGGAAATTAGTGGCTGAAATACCTTTAGTTATTGAATCAATATCTTTGGGAACCCCTGCTCAATTCTATGACATCCCTGTGTGTATTCTTCCCAATAGATAGCGCTGAAAATACCACAGTGAAATTCTTTCACCTACTACCCCCAACACCTGGATCTTTTCAAGTCTCAAGGACAAAAACTGCCTAAATTATAGGGGGATTTTTTTGTGTGAAGGGAAAACATAGATTATTTGCTTGTTGTTCATTTGGTTTTCATCTGAGCTCACTAAAAGCTATCCTAAAAAACCAAAAGAGTTCTCACAGCTAGCTGATTTTCACAGATCAAAAGCAGGAAGCTCCCAAGGGTCCACAAGTTGGGGCAGAAATGTTTCTCACCCACTTGTGGATGTTATCATTTGCAATGCACATTAGGTTTCCAGCACGTGACACCACCTTGTCCTACCCTGATTGCATCATTGCTGGTGTGTGGAATGGGAAGAAGACTGTTCACAAACCACCATTCCAGAAGAAAGTTGTCAGCATTCCCAAAATATGTTTATGAGCATTAATAGGACTAAATTTAATGAATCACAATAGCCAGAATTGTGTGAGCAAAAGGGTGAGGCTTCCAGAGATCCTGGCAGTCAGATGAATCAGAAGTTGGCTTCTCCTGGCCTTTTTGCTTCCACAAACATGAAAGATACCGCGGTGCAATTATTCCCACACCATCCTTTGGACTAGTTGTATTCTGTGTCCTGAAAATCCTCACATCAGGGCTGAGCTCTCACAGATACCCATGTGGAGGAATAAAGCACTCCTACATAAGTTGGTGCACAAGCAGACAAAGCCACTATCGCCTTGCTCTTGTGCCTCAAATATCCATGCTGGTTTGTATTCTTTCTCACAGTTTTTGCAACCCGTCAAGGGTGGCACAAACTAGCTGGAATAACTGGAATGGATATATACCAACCAGCTTGTTAGGACAAGTAAAAATCTCATGCCTCCCAGGAAGGGCTGCAGGGAGTTGGAATGCAGAGCTTCTTTCCAGATCTGAAAAGAGCATTTCCAGACACAATATCCACAAAGAGCCTTACATATTAATAAGTAACACTTTTAAGATAATTGTGGTCAGATTTTTTGATTTCAATTTTAACAAATGGTCTGTTTTATCTACTCAGAGGAAAGAAAGAAATGATAATGAAAAGATGGTCTGAACTTTATTTTCATTTGAGATTTCTTTATACTTCTTGTATATTACATAGTTCTCAGATAATACTTTTAATGCTTTGCTCTAGTAAGGCATTGGTTAAGGGGCATTAATGATAATTTTCATGTTTTTCTAATTTAACATGCCTACATCCATGCTTGCACTGCTGCACATTTATTCTGGTTTTCTTGGTTGTTCAGTGGTTGAATTATAACAATTTTTTAACCAGGTCCATGTGTATAATTCTCATGTATTTTGTATTCATCTTCAGCTAGACTTTAATTAAGGTCACTTGAACATGGGAAGTAGCTGACTGCTGGCAGATCAAGTAGCTCCACTCAAACTGACCTACTGTGTCAAGGCAGGGCAAGCAAAAAGTAAAATCTTCTCCAACACCGTTCCTTTATCAGCTGAAACTAAGACACGGACATCAGAGAAATATGCATATCTGAAACTCTACAATTTTGGAATGTAGGGTTTGAGTGTAAGAGGGATTTAAATCATGCCTTGGTCGTGTACTTTTTTCCCATCGAGTGTGAATTTTGTGTGCATAAAATGGAAGAAAAATCAAGCATCCTGAGTGGTGTAATAATGATGTGTTGGCAAATCTGGCAAATGATTGTGGTTTATAGAGCCTCCTTCTCAGTGTAATTATAAGTGCGTCCCCCTGGAATAAAGCACAGAGCATAGAGAGCACTGTTTTCAATGCAGACTGATAGGAAAAAAAATTGAGAAAAAACCTAATTTACTTCTGTCACTGCCAAGTGTAGCTTTTGTGTTTCTGCATCTCTGTGATGTATCAGTTGTAAAGAACAGTAATTAGGCAGACAACTATGGACATAAAGTGATAGTGACAATGCTAAAGTAAGTTACTTTCATTTAATAATATAATCGTCACTCTTCTGTCATTAAGGTCACTGTGACAGGAAGTAAACAAAAGAAAAAAAACCCACTGTTTAAAATTCTTGGGGGAAAAGGTATATGATCTGTTTTATGAATGAAATTATCTTAGGATTTCTAACCTCCCCCTTTTTATTATTTTCCCCTTGAAAAAATAATCAAGAGACTAAATAAAAATCTTCAAAGTAATTGTAAACAGATCTATTATTCCAAATAAAGGGACTCTTATTTATGCAGCCTGAAAAAATTTGACCATTTGAATAAATGTGATTTTAAATGTTACATATAAACCTTCATTTCAAAGAGGGGAACTAGATGGAGATTTTTTAAAACACAGGTTTATTGACAGAAGCAGAATATTTTTGCTTGGGAAAGAATTAATTATACAGAAAATATAGTCACTTCGTTCCTCTATAGGTCTCGTGTAGGAATTTATGTTGACATTGCTGCAGTTTTTTATAATACTGCTATAATTCTCCTGGTCTACTGACACATGTAGGCAAGTGATAAGGAAGAGTTATACTCCTAAACTGCCTTAAAATCAATTCAAAGGTGAATGACTCTTCATAAATATTTGTTGCTTCTGAACTATAGCACATGGTACCCTAAATTAGCAGGATCTGGGCCTGAAACTTGGACAACATTTTAAAATATCCTGCTCCTGGATCCTAACATGTCTGTTTCTTTGGTTTCCTAATAGCCTCTGTGTGGATGTGTGGATTTCTTTCAAACACTGTCTCTTTGAAACAGCTGTCAAAGGACTTGTTACACATCACATCGGATCCTCTTGCCATCATCAGCTCTCCAAATCTAAAGTATGTCTAGTAAAATAGTGTTTAAATAGCTCATAGTTTACTCAAAACTGGAATTTACCAGGACAATGAGAGCTTGCAATTTAATTTAAAAAAAGAAAAAAAAAAAAAAAAAGAGGAAGAAAACCCTCAATCACAAAGCCCAGCAGTGCTGGACAATGGATATCTCTTCCTGTCCTGAGAACAGACACATCATAGTTGACATCCTTGCCCTCAGTGACCCCCTTCTTCCCATAAGTAGGGCAGGAGATGTGCAGTCGGACTGTGTGGTGAAGACAGGTGGCATTTGCCACCAAGCCATACAACCCTGCTAATGCAGGCGTGGCACACAAGGCTAGGCACCACATGCCTAAAGCAGCTGGTCCTCCTTCACGGTCTCAAAGCCAGGGCAGGTCACGGGGTGTTCTGGGAAGGAAAGGCAGGCTCAGTCCTCGTCTAGTCCTTGGCTGTCTGCTGCTGCCATGGTTGAGAGAAGGAGTGATCCTAGTCAATGTCTTTGATGAAAACTTTTTTCTCCAACAGGACTATAGCAGGGAAAGACAAGATTGGTCTCCTCAGCCCTTGTGACATACTCTAGGGAGAGTGATGTTAAATTGGTTGTGGGGGAAGACGGGAAATCTCCCAAGAATCAGAACAGCTGAATAGGAACCTCCTTAAGTGCAATGCTTCTCTTGCAGCTCCAGCAGCTAGAAGAGAGGGAAGTAAATTGAGATCTTCTCTAAGTATGCAAAGAGCATCCAACTACATGAAGCATCTGCCCTGGCTGCAGCTCTGCACCCAGGACACGGTGGGAGGAGACGTCAGCAGATGGCCATGCCACTCATGGATCCCAAGCCAGGAGCTCCAATATGTGCTGAGCCTTGGAGCTCTCTCCCATCTGTTTCAGGGCTAAGCTCATGGTGAAAGCAAGGTATGACTTCTCAGATGAAACACTCTTTGTGTTTCTTCCCTACAAATGGAGACCAGTATATGTTGTGCAGGTTATTAAGCAACCATAGGATTGATACCATGGTGGTGACAGGAATTCATTCCCAGTGACCTCAAGGAGGGCCGAAAGAACACATTTCATAACTGTCAAGCATCAAGCAATCCTTTTCCTATAAATGTAACTTCTTTCACTTTTCTGTCAGTTTCAGACAAAATATCAGATTATTTGCATAAGAAGTTCAAAATGTTAGTGCCACTATGTCTTAAAGGGTTTGAATAGCTCTAATGAGAAGAAGCATTCCAGTACTTCTGAGCAGAGTGCAATGAAAGGATATTGAGAACAAATGCATTTCTCAAACTAGTTTTGCGTATTTATAAATGTGACTAATGCAAGTTACTATAAATTAAATTAATATTGAGAAACCAATTGAAAAGAGTATACAAAGCTCTACAGCTTTCAAACACTGCAGCTGAAATAAAGATCAACATGTGAAGGATTGCATAAATGATTTTTAAAGTAATTTTTTACAGTTGAGTGCTTTCAATATGTCAGTGCTATGGAGCTAATCTGCATATAAAACATGTTGGATATTCTAGTACTGCATATCAGTTCATAAATAAGTACAGTAAGCATTGCAGCTATAGGAACAGGGTACTCTTTTTTTCCTGTGAAGGGTCAGATGAATCATAGGAGTAATAGCTTCATTGTTTGTGGTTTGAACTTTTAGAGTCAAATCCTGTACCACTGAGATCAGAAGAAGCTTTGTTTATGTCTTTGGGAGAACTAAATGTCAAAAAGATAAAAATAAAAAAGAAGAGATATCGGCAATCTTTATTTTCTGTCTGGTGTTTTATAGAATTTTGTTTGATTAAGGTTATGATACTGTCACAAAAAAAAAAAAAANTCTATTATTCTTAGGCATCTTTCTTGTGGATTGCAAAAATTTGGTTTTGTTTTCTCTACGTGCCTCAGCACTTCTGGTTCCATCTGGAAGTGGAGATCAAAGCACTGCAGTCCCACAAGCAAGCGAGCATTTGTCTCTTGAATTGCACTAGGAAGCACTGGAAGGCTGACAAAGAATCATGCTGCTGCAGGGCTGGGGCCAGAACACCGCAGAGATGCGTGGCTCCAAATTGCTTCAAGGGACACCAGATCACATTTTGGAAGGCAGATGTTTAGGTGAGCTGCACAAACCTACCTGGACAGCTTATGGACCGGTTTTGTACTCTCTCATATACCATATGTTTTAGAAGGAGGGGCCCCTTTTCAAGCAATCTATTCTAGTAATCAGACAGAAAGCAGAGGAGAAGCTCATTCAAGTTAACTGGCAACATGCTGTGCACATTATGAGACCTCACTTTCAGTAGACTCATAAACTCCAAAGTATTTTGAATGGGACTGTGTTGAAGAACAAAGCAAAATGGGCTGCATTTAAACATGATTCCATTTCTGTTCTTCCCTTCCCAGAAGGTTGGTAACTTCTGAATTAGAGTAATTACTATAGCTTCTGGTTTGCTGCAATTAGCCTCTGTCCTGCTTTCACATACACAGTGTTGAAAAGGTCACTCTGCATATGTAGCTGTCCACATCACCCTGAGTGTTTTTGTAAATGTATGTTTAGCTACAGACGTGAATTTTTCTTTACAGAAAGGACCAAATATGAATATCCCTTTGATTTTTTTCGGGAACTCTTTAGAAAATGTTTTAAATATGTACTTAGCTGAACTTGCACATTAGTTTGTGCTTAGGAATACAGAGTACATACAGCTAGCACTATTCTTGTTGATCCCTTTTTAGAGGTATAAAGAAACATGAAATACAACATACGGGTACCAAATTATATTTTAAGAGTCAATCACTAATTTACATAATCTGAAAATTTCAATTCCCTTGCTACAGATGCAAAGATAAAACACAAAATTTCACCTGATAGGGAAAGAGAGAACTGCATGAAAACCAGCTTTTTCACTTCACTTGGGGTTTGGATTAAAGTTACAACTGTGAGCTGAACAGCTTGCAGCTGCCAAAAGGGGGAAGTCTTGCTCTCTGCACTTCCCTGACTGAGCCTTTCTTTCCTTAGCCACCAATCAGCCAACCCTGCAGACAGTGCTGGCATCCCTCTGACCAGGAGAGAAGCTAGCTTATTCCCTGCCAAAAAAAGAACTTGTTTTTCTTTGGAAAGGGGAGGGCACTCCTTTTTTACCCTTTATTTTTTTTCTTTTGGCCATTTTAGTGAGTCGAATGAGCTTCCTCGGCAGGCAGAGAAGTGCTAAAGCTGGCTGCTGGGTAGAGGGAGCTGAGAAGATGAACAGAGTAGATGGATACCAGGGAAGCAGGATTTCCTCCCCTTTGGTGGTGCAGAACCATGAATTCCACTTTGGCTGTTTTAAAAATCATAACCTTACAGCACAAAGCCATCAGAACAAACAGTTCCATCCAAATCCCAATTTTTGCTTATATACGGCTTTTGCACCAAGACAAGCTGTTAAAGTCAGATCTCTCAAATTTCTTTTACATCAGAAAGACGTATTTTTTCTGAAATGATTTTTAGGTTTTTATTTTTGAATGAAATGCATACAGAGTTTTAGATGAAATATCATCTAGAAACTTAACATTTGAGTTCAAATGCATCGTCTGGTATGTGCACATGTGAGATTGCAAGGAAATTGTGGGGTAATGCAGGGGCTTTCAAGATCTTTGTAACATTTACTTTCCTCTCCTCTCCTGCTCTCTCTCCTCTGATTCATTTGAATATGATGCTGGGTCCTGGATGAAGGCTAGCTTATGAAGTCCAGCTACGAGCTAGTCTCTTTCCAGATAAAACAGAGTCTAAGTATGGGCTGATTTTGACTGGCTGTATAAATCCAAAATGACTCCAGTGAAATTGGTCAGCTGAAAGATCTGGCTTTCCTGATTCTTCTCTGTAGTACGGTAACTTGGACAAACCCCTCAGGACCAATCCCTCTCTGTACTGGATGTGATACAAGTATGTAATGATGGGTATGAAAACTCATGACTGCTTTTCCGTGAATTTTGGCTGCTTGAAGTGAATGTCTACACTCAAAAAAATGGGATTAAAAAAAAAAGTTAATCCAATCTCCAGACTTACCTGTAGTCTAATACAAAAAGAACAAAACTGTCTGAAGAGATTCTCAGTGGGGCATGTCATATTAAATTCAAATTGGTGTTTGCTGAGACCTTCTGGCCCTGAGCTCTGGCACAGAGAAACTGTACCCTGCCACCAGACAGGGTCTCTGTAAAGGGGTGGGGGAAGGAAGCAAGTGAAGACGTGGGACTAAAAACATTTTTACATTGTTTTGAAACTGAAGTGAGGTGATTATTAAGTTTTCCATGAGTCATTTGGCATTACTAATACAAAATTTTATATAGCACTTTACTCTTTAGTTTACCCTTTCTTACTCTTCCACACCAAATTTTCTGTTCTCAAGCAAGATAAGTCATTTAACTCAAAAATGGATACCACCAGGAGACTGTCATCCCAAGCCTGGCAACTTTTCCTCTTGGAAGGTTGGCTGAGATTGCATGCCATGAGAACAAGAACTACAGCTTCCCCCCACAGCCATGGCATGGCTCAGGGTTCACAGAGGCAGGGAGCTGCCTGTTACAGAGCAAAGCTCCACCACTGCTGGTGATGGTGGGTCCTGCCAGCACTGCTGTGCCAGCGACAGCACCCAGCAGAGGCAGCACAGGTACCTCCACTTATTCTCCACTGTTACTGTTGAACAGCCTTTTGTAGCTCAGTATGGACATAGTATTTTCCCCAGCTTAGATACTCACAGGATCTCTCCTTTTTTCTCAGAACCTCCCTCTCTCTCTCTCTCAAGACTGGCTGTTTGGATGCTGTAGCACTGCTGGTATCTGTCTTCCAAGCATGCAATCTCCCTTGTCAGAGAAGGGTTTTAGCAAGGCCCCCATGAGTGATGCCATATCCTTTCCCTGCTCCCAGGCCGTGAACATCTTTTTCTTTCCCATTCTCAAACCAGACCTTTACAGTTGACGAGCTGGGCATGGACAGCCCCAGCCTCTTCTCTCCCAGAGGCAGAGCCTCACTGGGCAGAAGCCTCCAGTGCTTTCTCCAGAAGAGGTTTCTGGCTTCTTCCTCATCCTAGCCTGCTAAGGATAATGCCCAATGTCCCTGGTTGCCCTCTCCTTTATCTTCTTAGATCCCACAGCTAGGAAAGAGATGGGAGAGTATTGTGAATGCAATAAGACAGGGAATTTCATTCAGTCCAAATACATCCAGATGAGGCTGTGCAGAGCTTGCATGGCAGCAGGACCAACTGTCTGTCAGTTCATGGATGATAGGCAAAGGAACAGTGATTCTTAAGTTCTCCTGATGGCCTAAGTGTACAAGGGAGGATTTAAGGTGTGTAGAAAAGGTTCTACTCTGTTTTAGAGCAACAGATACAATTGGAAAGGACAAGTTTTTCTGGAGCATCTTTGGATGGTATCAGTCTTCTTGATTGAAGGGAATTGTGCATTGCTTTGGGTAACCAAACTACTGTCACCATATGAGCTGGTGTACTGGGCTGAGCTGAGAGAATTAATTTCTTCATAGCAGTCTGTATGGTGCTATGTTTTACGATTTGTGGCTCAAACGGCATTTTTAACACACACATTTTCTGTTGTTACTGAACGGTGCTTGCACAGTGCCAAGGCCTTCTGTGTTTCTCCTGCCAGGAAGCAAGATAGGGACGGGCAAGAGACTGGGAAGAGATGCAGTCAGACAGCTGACTCCAAGGGAATATTCTCTACTGTGTAACACTGTGCTCAGGAACAAAACTGGGAGAGAGTTTATCAATGGCTGCCATTGAGTGACATGGTGGGCAGTTGCTTTTGCATCCCTTGGCTTTCCTTTTTGTAATTTTTTTTTTTTTTTTTTTTACACATTAAAATGTCTTCATCTCAATCCACTTGTTTTCGCACTTTTACCTTTCTGATTCTATCCCCCTTGGCTGGCTGCCAAGGTTCACACACAACAGGTGGATAATGAGTTCTTACCTTGAGTACAACTCCCTACGAATGTCTATGCCTTTCTTACTCAGAAACTAGACTGTGACCCGGCTCCAACAAAGGCAGGGATGTGCTGGTGGGAGCATACCTGATGCATGTTTGTGTGGAAAATGTTCAAAAGGGCTTAAGTCATCCAAAAGTGTTTTAGTACATTCACATTTTTCACTGCATAAACTGAACTGGAGCCATCAGGATAAAAAAGAAGCTCTGATGGGGGAAAAGGCAACAGAGGAAAAGGCAGGCATATCAGAGAAAGGCAAGCAAAAGTAATGCAGAGTTTCTCTGGGGAGCTCTAGGGTGGCCCGTAAATTTCTGAATGACGATTTCAGAGTTAAAGGTAATGAGGGAGTCTCTAGTGGTTCATTGCCTGGAGAAAGAAATTCTGATGCCTTTTTCATTGCACAACTGAGACCCAATAAATCTGTAAGTATGCCTTATGCAGGACAACAGGCCACTAAGAAAAAGCAAGCATCAAAGTATCTTTTCTTGCAAAGATACTGGCTGTGACATGATAGCTCATCTTTCCCTTTGCTGCTCAACACAGCCATTTGCTAAGGACTGGATGCTGGGAGGTGATTGCAGACTGTTCATGCTTTAGATATATCCAGACTCAGCAATTAACTTCCCCAGCAGTTTGCTGCCACAACTGAGCTTGGAAAATGAAGCATTTCCTCATTTAAGCAATGCTTAGGGAGCACTCTCTGCTGACGATTCCACCTGCCAGGGAGTGACATCCGTATGTCGGCAGAAGAATAGAGTTCACAGAAATTTTGAAGCTTCTGTCAAAGCTGTTTTTCTCTTTTCTGACAAGCTCCTTTTCCGCCCATCCACATTCTTTGCACAATTGCTTCTCAGAACCAGGCCCCCAACAAGGTATTGTTTGAAAGGGATAAACATAGCAGGGCTGGATTGTTAAACATTTGTCAAGTGTTTGTGATATTTCACAGCTGGCATATAAAATACCTTGTGGAAGGCCCAGGCTTAAACCTTGTTAGCAGTTCTCTGTGGAGTGAAAAAACCCTTTTTGTTCTGAATTTGGCTTCCTCTTTTCGGTCACAGGAAGATAAAATCACAGACACTCAGGGAAGGTAGTTTGCCATTCTTCCCCTCCTTCATCCACAGTTTTTTTTAACACTTGACCTCTTCCCACAATGCACAACTCATTCTTCAGCATCTCTTCCATCCACTCCTGCTCTTACTCTGCTCCAGGAAAGGGCTCAGATCACACTTAGGCACTCTGAAGGACAAAGTCAAGCGTAGTCAAGAGAAATTAGGTTCTCCAGCTGCTCTCAGCTGTTCTCCTCAGTTTTGGCACTGCACCAGTGTTGACTTTAAAACATAGATAAAGCTTTGTTTCCTTTTGATTTGTCTCTATCTCTTCAATGTCAGCACTGGCAGATGCATGCTCTGCTTAGTCCCCTGTTGCTGTTGGAGTCCTGTCACCATATTCATTCACATGGTTTGCACCCAAGAGTTTCACTGTGCATCACTTCAGCAAAGGACAGAGGCTGCCACTGGCTTTGTCCCTCTTCTACACCTTTTCCTGCACGTGGAGTAACAAAATTCCTATTAAATTTAGCAGCCCATCTCCTCCTGTCCCCAGTGGTTGTAGTGTCAGCTCCAAGTGCACATTACAAGGTGGCAGGTATTCCAAGAGCTTTCACTTCTTTGCAAGAACTGTGTTTAATGATCAGACAGCAAAATCCCTGCTCTACTCTGCTTTTTGTGGGCCAAGAACAATCTGTCCCTAAGTCCTCTCCTGTGTTTACAATTTGATAAGATAGAATATCAGATGGTCAAAAAAGGCAGTTTCCAATGTGTCCATGTTTCCAAATAGCTGGCACATGGTGAGTCCTCTGCCAAAGTGTGCCTACTAGCCTGTTAACAAAATGAATCATGAATATGAGTGACTTGAGAATCAAATATTTATGGTGGACCTGAAACAAGAATGTCCAGGCCTGTTGCCATGCAGAAAAAAAACTGTAAAGCCATTTTTGTTGTTTTGTTTTTTTATGTTTTCATGACTGGAAGCCCAACAACATACAGTAATTTAACGTCTGGGATTTGGCACGAGATCATGAACACCATGAAGGTTTCTTCATAGTTTCATTAGCAGCAGTAGCAGCAGGAATGCTGCAGAGTGAGTGGTTTCCTTCTTCTCAGCATGCCTGCTATTAGTGCCCATAAAACTTTCTAAAAAAACTGCAAGGAGATAAACCTAAGACACAATTTTTCTTCCTCCCAGCCTTCTATTTGTCAGGCTGGGCAGGAATCTTGTGGTATTTTCAGTGGAAATACTGAGAGGCAAGTGTTTTCAGAGGGATTTCCATCAGCCTCACAAGGACAGGAACATTGCTCTGGCTATTTATCAACAGAGAAAATAAATCCTAATATCCATGCCAGTCAAAGCACTTGGCACAGATCTACATTAATCGGAGGATCTGTGTTTGAGGGGGATGGAACTGACACCAGATGGATTTGCTCACCATTAGCACTTGTTTGCTATTCTTGACAACACAAAGAAGGCAGGGGTTACGTACATAAAAAATCTAAATTGCTGTTCATTTGGACTACACGAGCTTCCCTCTTTCATTCAGCAAAACTTGCTTTCTTTTGCTACTTCTCTGCTCCCTGGCAGAGCGCCAGGGTGGCTGATAGGCCTTGGTCATGTACAAAGGCACTGGCCCTGCAAGAGGCTGTGTGGATTCTGCCCTTCCTCCCACCTCAAGCAGGCTGGGAATCCTGCAGCATCATGGACTTTCCCATTGCAGCAGAAAACAAAACAGAAGACTCAATCTTCTGCCCACTCTGTGTCTCATTCAGGAGACTGATGGCAATACCGATGGACATAAAGATGTTAACTCGAAACAGAAAAGTAGGACAACCTGAAAATGTTCTACCACAATGAAGAAATTTGGGAATTGTTTACTGTTGTCTTTTGCTGCACGATCCTGTGGTAGCTTGGAAATATATGAAACAAACAGAAGCTTGTCTTCTTGCCTCCTTTGGAAGGTTGCTTAAGATGTATTCTCATTCTACCTGTGGCTCCAGGGCTAGGGAAGGCATTTGCATATGGCTTGTATGATTTTAACAGGCGACTTACTTTCCACGAGATTTACTTAGAGGAAAGCCTTGAGAAACACAGCCTTTGAATACGATAATACTAGAGGAAAATGTACTTCCTACAAAGAATTTATAGCTTTCCGAATGGCCTCAATTTAAAAGAAATGAAAAGGGAATATGGTCTATTGGCTGCAGCATGAAATTAATGCCAAGGAAATCCTTTCAATAAGGGTCTATATATCTTTAAGTTAGCTTGGGCCCAGCTTTCTGTCGATGCTGTCTATTTGCCAGCATCCTGTGAAGATTACAAGATACATAACACTGAAAACTTGTAGGAAATTTTGGAGTCAGAGTACATGCTTGTCACCTTTGCCTGTCAATGCATCTAGTCTGAGAGTCTGTGTGTTTTAGTTAGCAATAGTTTTTCTGGTGTCTAATAAGGTAACAGCTTCAAGTAAAACCTTTCCAGCTGTTGAAGTGTTCTGACTGCCTATTACCATCTGTGGATTTTCTGGTGTTCAAAAGCAGCTGAGCTTTTACAGTATGATTTACCTCAGTGGAAGTGCTAATAGTTTTGGGGGATTGGCTTTTGTTTTGTTTTGTTTTTGTTTGGTTTTGGTTTTCCTGATGAGCTTCAAGCTTTTAGGACCCTCACTGAAATATTTTGACCTTGAAATCTCTAGTGATCTCCTCAATCAATCTAGAGAATAAAAAAGGATAGAAGAAGAATAAAGGCATGTGATTTATAAGTACACAATCACATAAGCCTCATTTCCTTAAGAAACAAGACTCAAAAGTGCTGTATTTATACTTGGCATTCCATAGTTGGCAATACATTTTCAGCTTCCTGTAATGGCAATATTAATACATTTCAAATGTAGTTGAAGACTCCTTCCATCTGTTGTCCTTTCCTAAATATTTTGTATTATTTCATTTCATCCAAAAAATACCCCCACAACTAATCAGTTCAATATCCACATAGATACCTTTTTCTAAGCACATCTTAGAAAAAAAAAAATTCTTTTTCTCCACTTTGACTTTTCCAAACTTTCTTTCACCAGCAAAAATCCATTGCTAAAAAAAAAATATCCTAGGCATAGGCCATGCCAAAACCCAAGTGAAATACACCATTTCATCAAGAAAACATCCAGAATATGTCAATTCCACCAGGGGTAAGATGGTCATATGACATTTGGATAAAGCAGACTTTTCAGAGACTGGAGATCTAGCAAATATGAATCCATTTGGTTTCCATGGATGAACTCATCTACATGACAGCAGTTCTTGTTCTCCTGGGTCAGTCCCCAAAGATACCAGACTGCAACATTCTGTTTCCTGTTTTGTAAGAACATTGTGTGAAACTGACTTTGCGAAATTAAAGAAGTCTCTATCCTTCCAACCATAGATAAGTGAAGGTGGTGGTGTGCACAGATACAAAATTCCTTTGCATGTTTTTAGCTGTTTTGGTTGCAGGCATCTGTTGCTCTAAAACAGCACCACTAGGCTTGGGTTGGAAACAGCTGCTCTCACATCTTTCTCCTTCCCAGGAGAGGCAGCAACTTTAGTCTGTTCTTACTGGTGAGATCAGAAAGCAGAAGAGATGGGATCCCACTGCACTGTGAGGGGCAAGGGTCTAGTTCAGCAGCAAGGGAAGCTGTTGGGAATGAAGAGGTCAGATATTACTGCTCAGGTGATGAGAAATGTTCTGCCTGTCCGTGTGAGGCACAGGCATCTGATATCAGCTGGGTTTTGATTCTTTTCCCACTGTGTTCTCTAAATACAGGTAGCTGGAATGTGACTCATGCCTGTAACAGGAAAAGTCCTGTCTGTTACTGGAAGTTCAATTATCTCCAGGCTGCGGCATAGAAACTGTTTAACAGAGAGAAGATGCAAAGTAGGTTGTAGTGAATGGAGCTACGGCGACTTTGTATGAGCTGAAATTTTACTCCTTAAGAAAACCAAAGTGGTGCAAAACCATAATTCCAGCTGCTGGAAAGGGAAGAGACAGAGGCGCATTGTCTGTTCTTCTTCCACAGAGGTCCCTGACGCAGACTTACAGCATTTCTTGGGAGTGAGCAAAATAACTCGGCAGTTCTGGACGTATTAGTCAGTGGTTCAAAAATCCAGCAGAAGAGCTCACCATTTGTTTGTTAATTCTTGAATTCAATAGATTTTCACACAGAAGTTCTGAGCAGCACACTCAAAGCACTCAGGGAATAACACAGTTCTTACCAGAACTCTAAATGTGGAGACAAAAATTTGTTTTAAACGGTATTTTGTATTAGCAAGGGAAAAAAAGTGTTTCTGGTCTGAAATTTTATATGGCAACTTTCACCTCAAGGTAATGAAAACAAGCTGCGCTATAAACTTTTCAAAACTGGGGTTTATGGAAAAGCTGACAAATCCCTTACTGGAGTGATGTGGCTGGGAGGACTTTAAAAGATTCCCATGGAGCATTATTGATCATGATCACACACTCCCGAACACTCACACTGGAGACTGCAGGCAGAAGGCCCCCTGTTTTCAATTACTGTGCCGTCCTGGCGGCATGTCCGGCCAATGGGGCCGTGTCAGCGCCTGGTCATCTGCTGGGTGGGGGCCCCACGAGCAGCCCGAGGTTGGTGTGCTTCCCACCCGCCGCTCCAGACACGTAATGTCACATGTATCCCCGGCTGGGCCAGCAGCCCTGAGCCCCGTCATTTCTAGCAAAGTCTCTTTATACCTTGGGGAAGGAGGTTTTTTCGGGAGAATGAGAGGAAGGGGGAAAAGAAAAACACACAAGTTTTGGTTTTCTTCCTCTTTTCCCTAGAATTAAACATCACACATAGATCACGTAAAAGGAACTGGCTTTTAGTGGGAGAATATGGCTTCACTTCTCAGCCTCTTCCCTCTGGGTTTGAAAGTGCAGCCATGTGATGACGACGGAAGCACCAGCAAAAGCTGGTGATTGGACCTCAGGAAATTCACAGTGGTGTTTTTATACTTCTAAATGAGCAACACTGCTGGTTGTAAAGAACTGAGGTAAAATTCTGGCCCCACTGAAGTCCTTGGCAAGCCTCCTACTGCCTTCAGTGGGGCCAAGATTTTACCGAGTCCTGTAAGCCATTAGGCTTTTGAGTTTTTAATGGGTCCACTCCTGCACCGACAGACTGCTCTTGTAAGCAAGGGTTAGCTAGATTGGCTCGGATACTACACAATTTAAAACTTAAAGGAAAGCAATTTTGTAGTGAAATTAAGGGACTGTAAAAGGAATTTGGCTTTAGACAACTTGCTTCTGTTTGGATTTGGATTAGGCTGCAATCTCCTTGTCTGTTTTTAGAGCACATGTTCCTGCCAGCATCAATAATCTATTTTCCTTAGTGCAAGTGAAAGGCTCTGATGGCTCAGAGGTGTAGTTTGGTATCCAGTACTGCTCTGCATTTCTTCTTTGGTTTAGGAATCAGGCTACAAATAGTCAGAGACTGAACGCTGCTCCTTAACATTTATATGCTGTCAACAGCCGATTCATTGACACGTAAGCCAACACACACCTTCTTTCCCGTCGCACTCCTTCCAGTCATTCCTATATTTTTTCCTGATCCCTTGAGTTAATTCAAAAGCCTTTCTTTGCCCATGCAGTCCCTCCCAGCCCAATCTAAGCATTCATTTGCACTTGGCCTGACTGTGTTTTCATTGGCAATATTAATTTTATCCTGTCCAGCAGCATATTAATCAAGCGCTTTCTTGAACTTTTCAGGTTCCCTCAAATACCTCTATTTCCCCCACGTTCTCCAAAGTAAATAAATCAGGACTTTAGATAGCGAACATCACATATATCATTTCACCTCAGGCCACAGTATCATGTGCAGGTTAAGCTTATAAGGGACAGAGGTTGAAGGTGGAGACTACAGAGAAAGTTGCGGAGGAGCAGGAGTGTGGGGGTAGCAATCACTCCAGAGAAGTCCATAAAAGATCCAGCAGTAACATTAGGAGAGACTGTGTATGGGGAAGGCCAGCTCTTACTGGCATATGCTGCTGCCCTAGGGGAATGTGTGCTGCAGCCTGCCAAGGCATGGCTCTTCTTGTGCTCTCCAAGAAGCTACACTCTGAAGCTTAACTTCTCTCCTCTGAAGGCATCTTCTCCTCCATCCTGTCAAAAATGTCTTCTTTTCCCTTTTTTTTTTCTCCCTTCCTCAGCATGTGAGGGGTACATTTTCCTCTTATAGAAACTCTGCTTGTCCTTGGCTTATATCCTGAGTGGTAAAGCTGTAAAGCATTCCTGGAGTTCCCTGAGCCTATGTATGTGCAAAGTCTGAGGCAGGTCCAGCAGGCACGTGTCTGACGTGGCATTAAGGATGCAGTGCTGCTTGGGGGCTGCTTGGAGGCTGCCTTGCAGGAGACACCTGGCAGCAGAGCCCCTGCAGCCTGTGACAATCAAAGATCCCGATGATGTCACACAGGGTGTGACAGAGTACTTCCTCACAGAGTGCTGGCACCTGTATTCTGCTTTATTTAAACAGTCACTTTTAAGTGGAAAGAGATCTCTTGAGAGGGGTCTCTGATATGAAATCTTTGCTCAAAAGCAGGATGAAAAGAACATTTTCTTTGTAAAATTCATGGATTATAAAAGGTACAGCCTACTGTAATGGGAAAGGACCATCAGCTACTCCATCCATGTTAAATATACATAAATTAAGGATTTCATTTGCAATATCCCAGAAGTTGCATCTATTTCAATGTGGGTAAACCTAAATATTTAATTTAGCCTTATCTGAAAAAGCCATCTGTCTCCTTTAGCATTCTCTATGTTAACTAAACCGACTGATGATTGTGCTTAAGTATGACAGAAAGTCCCCCTGTGTTGGAAGAGTGGGTTGGGAGAGAGAAAGCTACAAAATGTGCTCCTGACAGGGCAGCTAGGTAAGATGGGAAAGGAAAGGAAAGGTGAGGACCTTCATCCACAGAATTCTTCATGTGTGCAAAAGCTGAGATTTAATCACCACACCATGGTTTCTGTATATGAGCGTAAGCTCCTGCTCTAACACTCTACTGGTTGTACACCTTTGTAATTTTGCTGCCATGGAACCTGACTCAGTCAACATAAACTGAGACTTTACAGAGCTGACTTGGTGTAAATGTCAGGTGCTTTATCTCTGCTAGGATTTTGCAACATAATAATTACTGCATGCTAATTTACAACCTCCCACCTTTTGGCAGTGAAAGAATGTATGGGAAAAAGTATAAAACCAAATAGAGTGATTGCCCTAACATGTACTGCAAAACCCAGAGTGGAATCAACCTACCGAGCATGCAAGATAAACACAACCATGCAAGTGCAAAGAAAGTTTACCTTTTGTGAATGCATTCGTGTTTGTCATGTAAGGAAAAAATATTTGAGTCTAGCTCCAGCAGTGATCATCAGTATCAGAGAATGCCTGGCCTTTTGTAAGGAAGCTTAAAAAAATATCCAAAGATTTCTGGAGACCAAAATATGTAAAATGTGCCATTATATCATTCACAGCTGCTTCAAGGTTAATTTCCAAATCCTTAGCACTCTGTTCTCCAAACAGTAACTCTCTTCCCAAAGAACCCAGAGCACTTGACATCCAATAAGGTCTCACCATATGGCCATTTGCACCTTGGCAAACCGAGACAAAGTACCTCATAATTTGTAGCTTGCACTGTCAGGGAGTAGTGTATGAAGACTGCGGAGAATTAGGGGGAGTTCACTCCAGCATTTAAAAGAGGAAGGAAAGAATGCTGCAAGAAATTTGATCCACTAAAATGTGTGCAAAAATTTCAGTGGTCTCTAGAAAAAAAAAAAAATACAACTTGGAATGTATTCACTATGCGCCTTATCTTAATACATTTCCTCATGATGACAATATTTTTCCTAATGCTTTCAAGTGCAAGGGACAGCTTCAGGAGCTCAGAGAATATTGCTGCCGTCAACAGACAGGGGACCAGGAAGAAAAGGAATTGTCCCGACCTTCCTCCTTCTCCCCATTTAGTCAAGAACATTCCATGACTGCTGTGATTCTCAGCCCCACCGTGACAAACAGGGAGAGTGACTGATGAAATGATGCATGTCCTAGCTTACTCTACGGCTGACTGCTCCGTTTCCCTTGCGTTTCCCACTTGCACTCACTGCTGTACTGCGGCCATATAGATTATATGACAAGTCAAGTTTGGGTTGAATGGAGTGCTGCCATCTCTTGGTTATTTTGGGCAGATCAACTCACATATTTTTTCATTTTCCTGCCACTCAAGAATGGTATGAAGTGACATAGAAAAACAGCTATTCTGGATGAAAAAGTTTAGGCACTTAGGAAGCATAATTGTGGTTTTTATGTATTTAAGCGTGTAGAACAGAGTACATTTGCTAGTGTATTGGATCTCTGTGTAACTTCTGTTAAGGGTTTTTAACAAAACTATAAACCATGAGCAGTTGGAACAGTTTATATATGATGTGAACACCACAAAGAAGGGAAAGTGATGGAGTTTTGTAGATAATTGTAGGCAAGAAAGACATTAAAATGAATGCATTAAAGAGTACTGAGTTAGTAAGTAATGCCTATCTTATCCTATGTAATTTCACATCATGAGAGGTTTAATTATTTATACTCAAGATTTGTCAAATAATTTACATGAAAATGCTTCTGCAATTACAAATGCTTTTCCTTTCTTTTTCTTTCTGACTGTGACTGGAGCCAAAAGGCTTACTTTAAGTACTTTTGTGATTGAAATCCAGGGTCACCTTCTTCCTGGGCTTTTCCAACGCTGGAGACAAGAAGCATATGACCTCCCTTTCTTCAGTAGTAGCAGGAGCCAGATGTTTGCTTGTTTTGTTTCTTTT
>VWZT01008436.1:73470-195539 GCA_013397055.1 Pachycephala philippinensis
TTTAAATTGAAATATGAGAGAAATTAAAGTCTAACTGAACTCAGAATAGAAGATAAACACCAGAAATATTTGCTGTCACAACCCCTCTAACCCAACTCCCCACCATATTGCAAAAGAAACAACATATGACAAGGATTTTGAAATAATTAATAATGCAACAAGTTATATATGTAAGCAGGGACATGTTCTCTATGAATAAATGATAATATTAGATGGACAGGGGATTAAATTTATGATTACTGCTGCTATACTCTGGAGTGGGGTGATGACTCATTGGAGTCACCCTATAACCTCCTCAGGGAAGAGCTGTCAGACACTGCCTACCTCCCTGCTTCTGGCACTGAAGCTGGGGGGCTCTTCAGAAAACCAGAGGCCCCACAGTCTGGTTTTTGGTTAATGCTAGGGGTGGAATCTAAAAACCATTGGCTTTCTCGGTACTCCTCAACCACCACCATTGCATCTGTACCTCATCAGGGCACAAATCCAGTAGCAAGTGCTCGACAGATTATTTCCTCAGTGCTGCCATGTGTAGGACAGAAAAACATTGACTCTTGTGCAAGCACAGAGCACACATTCTGTGTCTGAGACCTGGAAAAGCCTCCTGGCAAGGATGTATGTTCTTGCATGAGCCAACGTCATCTGCTCTGGCTCCTGCTCGTTCCTCTGCTGCAGCGTGTCCCGGCTTCCTAGCAATCCTTTGCAAGGAGCACATGAGTTCTCAGTAACGTCAGGGGGTTTGAACTGCTTTTGTTCTCATGTTTGTGCCTTCTGAGAGTAGAACCTGTCCTAGCTGCCATCAAAGAGTACTTTTCAACAAATCTGAGTGAAAGGAGGGAAATTCCATGTTGTTTTGCCTAAACTTTGAAATTCTCATCTGAGAAACAAGAAAAAGTTCTTAATATTAAAGAGCGGTATGAGGCATTTTCCAGTTTTCATCCTTATTGCTGCCAACTCTGTCCTTCACAGGAAGAGAGAACAGAAGGTGCTGCTTGTTCCCTACCCTTTCCACTTCCCTGGCAGGACAGGGACACCAGTTTGTTTTTAGAGTGAAAAGATGCAAAAATCTCTGTCTAAGTGGGCATGTCTCTGGTTGTCTGAGAAGCCTGAGAAGACCAAGTTTCCCATTTAACAGTGGAAGCAGGAACATAAATCGGACTGCTCAGAAGCTGCTCAGCATAGAGGTCACAGCTACGGTATTGCTATAGCTCCCTGAGGCACCTTCCACCCTTATCAGTAACATCATCTCCACCGCTGGTGCATGGAGCAGGTGTGCTTCATGGCAACTTTCCTAACTCTCCTACCTAACACTTCATCTCTGAGTCAGCCTAAGGAATACGGTAACTTAAGTTCAGCTCCAAAAGCACGTATGGTTCACCTTGGCTCCTGCATGGACTCCTCATTTTAACCCCCTTGACTCCCTCCTTTCTCCTCAGGCTGGCAATTCTGTGTTTGAAGGTTTGTTCTTCTGTTTTCTTCTTTTTTTCCTTTTTTTTTTTTTTTTTTTTTTTCATTTGAAAGAGATCACTTCTGTCTCTAGCCAAGACTTCTAGCTGTGTGTACAGTGCAGCCAACGACTGAGTGGTCTGATAACTATCTCTTGCTAAAGGAAGATTTTCTAGACTGTATTGTGTTTACGATGTTTGGACACACCATGGTACATTCTCTGGAAAATTAAACTTTTCTTCTAGTAATCATAGAAAGAATAACAACTAATTACCGAGCGAAATTCTAGAGTCACTTCTTATCCACTTGCTTTTCAAACAGCCACTTCCTAAGAAGTTTTATAGATACTTATATTGAGAAGTGAATTACAAGGAAGGGCCTCAGTGTCTCACATAATAAAACTCATTGCGGAGCAATTCCTGTAACGTCAAGCAGATTTCATGAGACAGCTGCAGAAATCCTAGTCAAGCTGTTACATGGTGTTACTTCTGCTACTTTCTCCTAAAATGAATTTTCACTTCTGCAGGTTTTGGTTCGTTTTTTTTTTTCACTCTGGAAAGTGCTATGTGCATTTCCACACACACATTGACTGTACATGAGCAAAGAAAGGTTTTGTATAATGCCAGAAACTTTGACAAAGATGAGATGGCAGATCACAAGCTGGCTTAAGGCATCCATTACTGACTGTGGAAAGAGCAGTCCAAGGCATTCCCTCCGAAGAAAACTTTATCTCCTCCTTTGGTGGTGCCGACTGCAAACACTACTACGGAAATCTCTGTGTGGCAATTTCCTGGACAGCCCTGAAGGAGTTGGGCTGCACTTGAATCAGAACTTGAGTGTGGGTGGCAGGGTGGAGGAGGGAGCTACGTGGCATAGCTGCACTTATCTTCATAGCTATTCATTCACCAAAGCCGTGACAGCATATAAAAGTGGCAAAGTGATTTCACAGTTCTAATCTGGTTTATCATCATTTTTTCCAAGCACTGCCTCAAAGCAGGCAGGGAAAGGAAATACACATTACTGCTTTGTTCTGGTTCATGACTAACCATGTTCAAAATGTGCAGTATTTTCCAGAAGTGAAGGTTTTATGACTTATTATCTTTTCCATAACAGTACAACATTATCTACAGTTAATATAAAGAGAACTGTTTTTTTGTTTTGTTTTTTTTTTAGCCTGCTGGATTTGATGCCTGGTCACAGGAAGAAGTGATTCAGACACACAAAAATACACACAAGAATTCTGTCTTCCTGTGCAGGAAGTGTACCTTTAGTTATGAAATTCACATTTCTGTCTAAGGCCATAGATAGTTAGAAAAGAAAATCCATTTAATAGCGCAGGGTTGGGATAACATATTCCTGTGTGGTTACATTTGATCTGCACTGTGTGGTCTATCACAGATAAGAGGTATACCAAGGCAGGTATGAGTTTTGGCCCAAAACTGGTGCTTTTTCATGATGGAATTTATCGAGAAATCTTCAGATCTACAGCTTCAGAGACAGATAAAATTTGTTTTTCCTGCAGCTAACACCCTGGTGCTCAGCTTGGCAGCTGTCTTCTTCCCTGTTTTGACAAATATATGAAAATCAGGAAGTATGTGCTTTCATGAATCAACTGTATTAAAGAGTTGTCAAGCTGAGATTTATGGTTGGCTCAATCAAGTTGGTATAAGTGGAGCTGTCTGTACTCTCTTATCCAGGCTCATTTTCTGACCCTCAGTTTCATCAAAGATAAATTAACTATTTTAGCAATGCAAACACAATGGATAAAAATCGGCTATCTTAAAGAAGACAAAAAATATAAATAAAGCCAAGCCACTCCTGGCTGTGATCTGGAATAGGACATAACCAGAAGCCTTTAGACATAGCTGTTAACAGAACAACTCCAGTTCTATTTCAGGATCAGGATGTAGACATCAGGAAGAGACATTTCTAAATTAGCTCTGGAGAGCTTTCAATCTCCTCTGTATACTTGGCATGTTGCTACCTCACAAAGGTTTATTATCTGTTTGTGTCTTAGTCACTTGGAAGTGTTAATATCCTGCTAAATAACTTAATCAGTTTATTTTTGAATAATGGCAATTGATGCTTGAAGAATTGAGTATAGAAAAGTGAGATTTCATCTGAGCAGGATCCAAAAATGATTGCCTGGGAAACACATCTGTGACAGTAAAGGACTCCTTATCAGATAAAAGTGTAGGAAAGTCTGTGGCTAGGGGTTGAGAAAGCAATTTAAGCTAGAAATAAGGCACAGTTTTTGAAAAGTGGATAATTTTAACTTTTTGAACTAGTTACTTAAAGTCAGAATGAATCATGTAGCCCTTTGACAACTTTAAATTGAGATAAATGTCAAAAATATATGCTGTAGTTCAGCCTGCTGGATTTGATGTAAAGTAGAAGGTAAATTATTCTATGACCTGTATTATGTGAGAGGTCAGGCAAGAGTAACCCATACGGTCCCCCTGGCTTTTTAGATGTATGAGTGTGCAAAGCTTTTGTGAACACTATCATCTTCCCAGAAAGCCTAAGGGAGGTGGTATGACTCTGCAAGACAGTGGATGAAAATGCAGTTCAGCTTCTGAACACCGATGTTGTATTCAAAGGTGAAGGATAAGGATTCATGTGGTGATCCTTCATTTTATGTTTGCCATAGTCCTGATCAGAGAAATAGAGGACAATTGAAGGCACCAGCAGCTGATCACAGATTTGACTGAGTTTAGAAATACCTGTGATGTATCAGCTTTGAGCAACTCAGTGTTTTGACTGGGATGTGGGTTTTTAGGATTTGTATGTTTCATCTTACTCTAACTTAATTGATTACTAATATTTTAAAAAATGTCCCCCTGGTGTTGCAACCAGAAAGATGTGCTCACGGTGCTTTGTGACTTGTTTGTGCTGATGAACACAAACCAGAAGCCTCAAGTGAGTGCAGATCAATCACACCTCTTGGACAGTGAAGCAGTGGAAATAAATGAGCAGTGACAGTGGCCTCACAGGTGAGCAGATCCCTATTTATTTCTTCATTATGCACTTAAGTGCATTCAAGAGCCAATTAATATGCTAAATTTAGGAACAATGCCAAAAAATTTAGTATATCTAATCTCTCTTTTCGTATCTTTTCCAAAGTGCACAACCATGTACTCATTTTCTTTAATTTTCATTATTCAAGCTAGCCCTGACTTCAAACCAACACAATCTGGGTTATAGTGCTAGACTGATAAAAAGTGATAAATGAGCAATGAAGAATTAAACTCCAGAGTGTTAAGAGTTCCCTGTACACTCTGACTGAAGATCTCATCTGTCTTTCAAGGACTGCCATAAGCACAAATGTTATTAACACAAGACAGGAGGTGGTTTCCCATACCATCAAAGAGAAATTATGAAAAACTTTGCCCAGACATGATGAATTTTGCAAAAATGGCTGCAATTCAACTATGCACACAATTATGGATTGTTTGTATGATCTCAGATTCAGAGGTAGACACTGAAGGCTTTCATAAGAGGGTACTGTGCTGTTTACAAGCTGGGGTCCGGAAGGCAAGGTGGAAAGAAATATGAACCTCACAGAAGTACAGAAACGCATGCATCAACAATCAGCTGCATTTACCATGATGTTGCACACTAAATGTTAATGCAAGGCTAAGAGGGAAACCGAAGCTCATTATCCACCTACCCATGTCCATACTTTCATAGAGGCTGGTACGCTGATTCCTCTGATGATATTTTCTCCAGTTGTGTTGTGTCCAACGTGTGTATTCTGCCTGGAATCCTGCCAAATACAAGCACATATAGGCTCTCACCCCATCTGTGTGACTGTGTTATCTTGCTCTCACTGGCAATCAAGGCAACTTTTGAGTTGCTCTGCTCACTTTGGAGTGACTCCAGATATACTGCTTTGTAGTGTTTCCCCGAGTGATGAAAACGTAATTCCAGTGCCAAAGCATTACATCTAAGGAGTGTCCTGACCCCAGCATGGATCTGGAAAGGTGACAAAGGCTGGCAAATGCTGAATAACTGCTAGTCAATAAAGCTTTGACATCTCAAGCAGCAGAGAACAAGTCTAACAAAATGCTTTGAGGGGAAATGTGCAAGTAAAGCAGACAGGAAGGTTTGTCACTTTAAGAACTGAATATAATTCAGAGCAATACCAGAGCCTAACAGACAGCAAAGGCAGCATGTGCAGGCATGAGATTAGCCTGCAGTGATGGATAGGAGGGAAACTTGCTTCCATTAGTGTCTTTTCTCCTACAGTATCACCAGCATAAGAGGAAAAAGGTGAACGGTAGGTGTCCATAACACTGCATCCTTAGATTTAACATTTGGATTTATAACCATCCCTTACATGGCTTGTTTGAGAGCACAAGGAAGACAACACCTTTGGCCCATGTGGAGTAAGGATATGAGCAAGTTTGGGATTTTGTTTAAAATAATTCACCCACTCTGTTTATTTCTCCAAGAAGTTTAATTGGAAAGAATTATTACAATATATGATATGATACCTGGTTAGTAGCCCATGAGAAATAGATGACAAATGTTGTTTAAGACATGCAGGGAAAAATCTCTTAAATCTTTGACCTGGGCAAAAAATTCTTCTTTCATCACTTATACGTTGGGAGCTCTGTCTTTGCCAGCTACAGCTACTGCATTCAACACACAGCTAATCACTGATGTGTTTGTTAATCTTTGCTGTGGGTCTTGGCGTTTTTATAGTCAAAAGTTTTTTCCCTTTTCTTAAACAGTCAGTCCAAACATCCTTTATGTGGGAATGTTATTTAAGAAAAACAAATATTTTGTGCCTGCTAATAGTTCACTAAACAATTTCCCCTTACCTTTAATGACACTTGAATGATTCACTGAGGAGAAAATCAAGATAATGCAGGTCATTTTGTAAAACCAAAGACAAGAAGAAGCTTTTTAACCTCTGTAACAGACAGCATTTAAGCAGTGCTCATTTTCAGTCCTGTGTGAGTTCCGAAGTGTTTGTCATTTTCCCCTATAAAAAGTCTGTTTCCATCGTTTTATAATTTCAAAATAATTACTCTGAACTGCTAAAAATTAGCAGAAGGAGGTATTAAGCCAGAAACAGTCACTCGAAATTCAGTTTAAATAACCTTGCTTAGGCTGACTTGAGTGCACAGAAGGTGAAACTGCTTGCTGATTTACAAACACCTTTGGTTTGTTTAACTTCAAAATAGCTTTGAGTATGCATTGTCCGTGTTTGGCAAGTATAAATTGGGAAGGCAAGGCATCAGTGCAATCACAGAAATGCTATGTTTTAAACAATACTTCCCATTTGCAGTAATTATTATTTTCCAGGGCTTTTCCTTTCAGTCTGAAAATTTCTCTTCATTTTTCTGTATGCAGCTTGGGAAACACAATGGTTTTTTTAAAATTTTCCTTTTAATAAACCTGCAAGCCTTTAGGAGGTCAGTATATGACTGGTGGCAGCAGGCTCCTCTTCTTGGCAACAACCTGTAAGTTTACAGCTGCATACAGTGCTCATTAAAAATACTGAAGGGATTTCTACTGACTTCAGTGGACTTTTTTCAGCCTTGATGTGTCTTTGACATTTGGCATAGAGGACACGACACTGATGAAACTGCCCAGACCAGTTAAGAGGAGAGCAATGTAGTCTTTCTATGTTTGTGTCTGTGGGAGTGTTTGCACTTTTCTTAAAAACAACTTGTTACTAACATTTAAAAAGCAAAATATAACTGGGGAAATACAAATTCCTGCAAGCCTGAGTCTCAGCCATAAGTGTAACTGTAATTTGTTTACAGAGATTGGATTCCTCCTCAGGCCAGTGCAAAGCATCTGTGTTTGACCACACATTGTTCATGTGGAAAGTCAGCCATGCACAGGCCTTTCAAACTTGCTCTGAAGGATCATAATTTCTGTGGAAGAGCTTTTGATCTGCACACTTGTCTCTTACACAGTCTTTTGATTCTTTTAATATGTTTTACTTTTTGCATACAGGATCCTTTTAGATAATATTACCATGTTAAACACTCTGCCTGGTGCAGTAGCTGGACAAATACAGAATCTTTCACAACATTAAGAATTCTCCTCAAGAAAACTGGAAGCAACAAGTTGTCTCTAACAGATGAAGAAAGAAATCACATTCCAACAGACAAAGGAATGCTGGCATAAATGGCGTCATATGGATGATAACACTTAGTGACTATTTTGTTGCCCAAAGATCCAAAATTCTAAATTAATTTTTTTCATCATGTGAGGTAGCTGCTGAAGTATCCACTTATTCATGCTGTGATCATACATGCTCCTCACTTTTAAGCAGGAAGGGCAGTGACTCCTTACCAGTATAGAAGCTACTACAGCAAAGATGAGTGCAAATTTATACCATCTTTGAGCTTCCCTAGAAGTTCTTCTATTATTTGAGACAATCAGATCGTTATTCAGCAAACAAAAAGGAAATGCTGGCCAGCTGGAAGTACAAAATAAGCCTTCATACATTTTGAGAAAAGAATAGGGGCTTTCAGATAAATTGCTTTTCCTTGCTGGGCCCTCTTTTGCTGTAGTTAATTATGAGTGGCATATACAAGAAAAGGCAAGCCAATAAGAAAAGTTTACAGGCAACGCTAAGAAAGCGTCCTAATTCCTCTGGGCATTTTAGCATATTGTTGTACACCACTAACCACTGGCTTTCCAAGTGATCTCACCAGGGTACCAACAATGTAGATGTCTTCAATGGATGCTTGTTCAGGCCTAACAATTACAGTTTAAAGAGCAGTTGCCTATGCATTGTATCAGTAAAAATTAAGACATGCATTTTGTTCCCACAAGGGATTTGACTGTGGGATTTTTTCTGCTGAGGAATGTATAACACAGAGTCCTGATGAACAATAGGAACCTGCTATCAAGATATATGTTTCAGGATTGCTCATGTGGACAAAAGACAAAAGAGTGTCTTTTGATGTCACAAAGGTCATGAAGCAGCAAAAAACAACATGCACACACAATGAATGACCGAAATACGTAAGTCTGCTGAAAATAACAATTAATTTCTGTTAAAGTAATTTATTTCTTGTTCGCAGGGAAATTAGAATAAGTTAATTGCATATGCAATTCTTTACAATATAGACATGCTTTTGCTTTGGGGAATGAGTGCAGAAATAGTGCAGCAAAATATTTCCTTGAACTGTTGATTTCTACAAAAAAAAAAAGGAGCACAAAAGAGGCAGCTCAGTGGAAAACTCTGTCTGCACAGAGGTAGCTTTGGTTAATGAACGAGCCCTATTTCCATCAGTCATCCTGGTGAAGGCAAAAATGGAGTTAGGATGCATTATAATGCACATGGTTATGACCCTCTTTGTGTGCTAGGTGCTTGCTCTCAGCTGAGCACATTCTGTAGTCCAAGGAGAGGCAAAGAGAAAAGCCAGCATCTTCAGAGCATGACTCATTCCATGCATTTTAGGTCCATTCTTCACACCCTTACACTGACAGCTGTCTTGGAACTCACCTGGTTCTTAGCTAACTAATTTGACATTCACAGGAAAACGGGGACACCTCCTCTGAAGGTGCCTGGGTTTTGCTTCTTGTTTCAGTACTTCCGAGGTCTAACCCAGAGATGTTGTGAGGGTGCACAAAAGGATACAAACAAGACATCACTCATATTTTTTACCAAACATTCCAGTGTAAATGTTTCCTGGCTATTTAAAGCAGAGCCATGTTGGGAAGAGAAGGAAATCATAGAGTACATTCTCCTTTTTTTTTTTTAATGCAATGCTAAGTGCCTCCAGTACCAGCCTTGTCTTGTACACAATACAGGCAATATACAGATGCAAGTTTCCTAATTGTTAACTTTTTCCCACTACTAATCATCCATCATAAATGATATGAATATATTGAATTTACTGGAAGAACAAATTCATATGAAAGAGAGAAAAAGACAATCCAAATATATATAACTGAGGTAAGATGTGATGCGACTTAAAATGCTGCAAAATATTATTGAATTTTATACTTGATGCTGCAAGTTCCTGGGTATGTTACTGATAAACTATCTATCACTTAGAGTTATTAAGACCATAAGCTTGGACTTCTTTTCAACATGAAAGTATGGAATGATTCAAAATCCTGATTTTTTTTTCCCAGAATAGTTGATTGACAGCAATTAAAGACTGATTACTGGGAATTTTGCTGAAAAACCCCAATCTGGCAGAGAGAAAGACATCTTCTGAATTGTTTACAGCTTAAATCTATCACATTAGGAAACTTTTAAATTGAGAAGAACTCCTTAAGAGGCAGAAATACAGCTAATTGAGCAAGCATTTCCCTGATTATTTTCTGTGAAGGCTTATTGTAGGTTAGGCTGTTGTCATCTACATTAGCTACTCTGCTAGTGATTTGCAAAGTCAGAATCCAAAGAAATGTGATGGGTCCTTCAGAAATCATCAAATTGTCCTGGAAGCTTGATTCATTGGAAATGATTAATTATATATAAATGGAACATTAAAAAAAAAAGTCAGAAAACTCTCAACCTCAGTAACTTTTATTTTCACTGGGCTCAAGTTGGCAATGACATTATTGTTCTGACCTGAGATGTATCTCACATGTTTTTACCTTGGAGAATTTTTTTTGTAATCTCCTTTCATATTTCTATTACTCTCCATTCCTACTGTCACTGAAACTGATTTAAGAACTCAGTGACCTGAACTCTTTCTGACCTCCAATTCCTTCCTGAAGTTTTTTGCAATAAAGATCAGTGCTGCAGTCTTTTACTGCAGTCCTGTCAAAATCTCTGCACAACCTCAAGAACAGGTGAGAGCATCTCCCAGGCAACAGGCACCAGTCTGGATATGCTAATGATGCATATTAGCAAATTCCTATCTCTGCATCTATCTACCACAGTATGTTTCTTAGATCAGAGATGAGGAATTTAGTATAATCTGGATCTGCTGGCTACAAGTAATTTTGTTTGTAGCTCACTGTCTGGGTTCCCTGGGCTGTGCACTCCAAATGCAGTGTCAGATTCTGAATCCTGTGCATGCCAAGGTACTTACTGCCTTTTCAAGAGGTGTTTCTCCCAGCTGAGTGTCAGTAGGTGCTGACTAATTTTTAATGTAAGCTTAAACAGATTAATATATGTCTTGTATTATATACAGTTTGCCTTGTTAAGAATAAAAATCAGGTGCATATATAGTTGATTAAGTAGAAATGTTGTCAGGCCATATCATCTTTGAGCAGCTAGGAGTTTTACAATTCTTTTTCATTTCAAATAGAAGCCAGTAATTGTCTTAAGGCCAGTTTCTTATTCCTTATAGGATTTTTTAAAAATTATTTTGTTAGTCAAGAAACTAAACCAGTGCCACTCTTACATAGGGGGATGTGTGTAGGGAAATCGTGCCCTCTGTGGAATAGATGGGTGAGATATGAAGCTTGGGAAGAAGTGTTGCTGCAGTGGTTGTGGGTGTGAAATTAAGGATTTCAGCTGGAAAGAGGTGTCTGGGTCAGAGAAAAAGCACAAAGTTATAACTAGATGATTCCAGCTGTGGAGAAAATAAGGAGTACCCTGGGTGTGAGGAAACCATGCTGCTCAGATACGCAGTTCTGATCAAGCCCTGAAGCACTGAGTCCTTGAAAGGCATCCAGTAAACAAAAGTTTTCTCTGCTCTTAACTTTGGTGTTGTCTGGTGAATATTTTTGTCTCTGCTGCAACTCTGGGATCACTCCTTCTACCTTCACATGCTCAGCCCTGCCTCCTCTGAATCCCAGTGGCTTCTAATCTCCTAATGTGCCTTACTGAACTGGATTGTGAGAAACCAACCCCTGATCTTTAATTCTTACAGGGTGTGTGTGTGAGGGAGCACAAGGCAGCAACATTTAGGAACTTCTGGTCTCCAGAAAACTCCTTCTGCCTAAAGTAGCTCACAAAAGCAAGTGTGAACAGAAAAGGGTGGAGTTTAAGTTTGAGAAGACAAGTTTCTTGATTCTTAGGATGATGTTTTTACTGGATTGTTCTTGTCAAAGGTTGAGTTATTGCTCTGGATCCCATTATTTTCTAAGGGCATTTCACCACGACCCTCAATAGGAGCAGGAATATTTTGGGGAGGAGATCAGAAAGTGCCAAGAAACATTTCCTTGAATGTCTGTCCAGAGTTTCTTGAATGATAATATACACATGGCATCATTTCACTTGATACTTTGGAACATTAGAAAAAAGAGAGAATCAAAACCAAAAGTCAAAATTCTTTCATATGCAAACAGCCTAAACAGAAAAATACATTTTCACTGGGAAGACAGATGGTACAATACACGACCTGGAGAAACTGGGCCGAGTGTATATGATTGTGTTAAGTGCTGTTCAGTAACATTTTTCAGTGACTGCTGTCTTGAAATAAACAGTGAGATGTTACTGGCATTTTGAATTGATGGAACCCTTTCAGACTGGCACAAAATTGTGAACAGGCTAATTATAATTTTCTTTGGTGGAAAGACTACGTAATCTGCATTCAGAACCTCATCTGTAAGAAAATCAGTTAGTTAACACAGAAGATTAAAACCCCTAAATTTAGTGATTTGACATTTTGGCCAATGCTCGGAACTAAATTTCTTATGCAAACTGTGTGAGAAATGACTCTTGAATTTTATTCAATAAGATCAAAGAAAGGAACTAGAATCACAACAAACACTTGTGGAGTTCTTTCCACAATTGTAAGAATCTGGTAGAATTTTATTCCTCTGGTCATCAAATAAGGTTATGTCCTCTTTTTCTCTCAAAGAGCTATTGCAGAAGTTGAATCTGAAACTGAGCTCTAACAAAGCAGAAGCTATTATCTCCATAAATAAGACTTTCTACCTACACGGATCAAAATCAATCCAAGAAAAAAGAAGGTGCCAAAGCCACAGCTAATATTCAAGTCAACAGCCCAACATTTTCCTGAATCTGTAAGAGGTTGTTAAATGAGAAACAATTATCAATTGTCACCATCAAAAGAAATAAACCATTAAGTAAGGCTGTCTACTGAACATGCCTAGCAATGGAATGAGAACTCTGAAGAAAGATTGGCTGCCTATGAAGGCAAACCTAATGGCACACTGGGTTGCAACCTATTTATTGAAACAACACACTCCATTAGTAGAGTTGGTTAAAAAACCCAGTACTTAGGACTAAATGCTTCTTGTTGTACAATGCCTTTGAGTACTTTTATTAGCTTTTCTCTCTCATATTAGGCTAATTAAATAAGCACACTTCATCTGTCAGGGGTTAATTTCCTTCCAGTTTTCTGACTCTGCAAATGGTTCAGGAGGACCTAATTGACATATTTCAAGTCTGCAAGATATTTGAACACTTATCTTAAAAACAAATTTTATAAAGGCATCACTTTTTTTGTGTGTGTGTCCCAATTGCAGCCGAATTAATTTGTCTGCTGGCTCATTCTTGCGTGCTATTCACTCACAGAAGTGAATAGCAGGAGTTAGAGCTTGCAGGTTACCAGAACTGAAATAATTTAGAACCTTTGTTGCATTATGAACAAATCCAGGCTTGCCAAAGCCTGTTCCTGCTGCTTTTCTCACTTCATTTTGCAGCACAGCTGTTTTAAACTTCCTAAAAGGATTCAAGGCTGATCAGCTGGTATTTATTGGCTTCAGAGAATATGCTAGCAGTACATACTTTTGATGCTTAAGAAAAAAGCAATGTTTGTTATTAAACAGTTTTGGAAAATGTTTTAACTAGATTTGAGAGGGTGACAAATAGCTTCTTTAAGAGAATGAACTCTAAAGGACATTTTCTCTGTTTCTTAAAGGAATGTTTCTTTTGAAAAGATCAGATTTACAAACCTCTCAAAGAGCCAGTACACCAAAAATGCTTTTGTTAGTTCATTGGCTACTTGAGATTTCCCTTTTAAGTAGTTCCCAAAAAGAGGACAAGAGGGGAATATGTTTTCTCAAGTGGGACTTTTTCACTTTTGAAAGGTGAAGGAAGAGGGAGGGTGAAGCACAAAATATATTGCATTCTGTAAGCCTGATATTCCAAAAAAGATTTTCAGGAGTCCCAGCTAAGGAAACATCCTGGAGCACCAGTGCTATGGAGAAGGTGATCAAAGTAAAAGCTGGGTAGTTAGGATGAGGCTTGCTGCCTCTTTTTACCAAACTGTTTCCCATGTCTTTCTCAGAAAAACAACAGTATCTTTGGAGAATCAGTAGAAGTTCCCTTCACCTCTGCTAACTGTTGGATTCTGATTTTACTAGCTGGTACTGCCAATTTTCAATTATTCATGTGGTGAATTTCAAAAAGCCCCTAAACGACAAGAAGAGAATGAAAAGGGTTCAAGTATTACTCTCATTACCCTACATACTGAGTTCAAATGTTAAACAATAAAGAGAAATCGTGACATACAAATCCAAATTACATGGGAACTGATTGTCCGGCCTAATTAAATCCTTTCACCCGACTGTGTTCAGTGTTTTTTAATGTTAAGCCCGTGTGCTTTTAATGACCTATCCATTCTATTCATATGAAGAGAATACATTTTCCTTTTATCTTCCTCAGATTTTTTTTTCACACTCAGCATTTTATCAAGTTAATCTTTTCATATACATAAGTGAAAGACCTTAATTACACTGGTTTTCCTAAGACCAGCAATACATAATAGAAACTATGAAAACCCATGGGGTCTAATACATGCTTAGTTGGCATGAATAACACAGACAATAAGCCACTCTGGGACCAATGCGTAAATGATTTTCATACAACATTGGGAATAGATGAAAATCATAGAACCATTTAGGCTGGAAAAAAACTCTAAGATCATTGAGTCCAACTGCTCATCACTGCCAAGCCCGTCACTAAACCATGTCCCCAAGCATGATATCTGCACTATCTTCAGCAATGGTTATTCAACCACTTCCCTGGGCAGCCTTTTCTGTGAAGAATTTTTTTCTAATATTCAATTTAAACCTTGCCTGGCACAGCTTGAGGCCATTACCCCTTGTCCTGTTACTTGTTACCTGGGAGAAGAGAATGGCCCCCACCTCATTACAACCTCCTTTCAGGTAGCTGTAGGGAGCAATAAGGTCCCCCCTGAGCCTTCTTTTCTCCAGGCTAAACAACCCCAGTTGCCTCAGTCACTCCTCACAAGACTTGTGCTCCAGACCCTTCACCAGCTCCTCTGACCATGCCCCAGCACCTCAATGTCTTTCTTGTAGTGAGGGACCTAAAACTGGACACAGGACTTGAGGTGCAGCCTCACCAGTACCAATTACAGTGGAAGGATCACTGCCCTGGTCCTGCTGGTTCCACCATGTCTGACAAAGTCCAGGATGTCATTGTCCTTGGCCACCTGGGCACAGCTGGCTCAATGGCCTGCTGTTGACCAGCACACACAGGTCCTTTTCTCCTGGGCAGCTTCCCAGCCACTCTGCCCCAGCCTGTAGCGTTGCAGGGGGCTGTGTGTTGGGTTTGTATGGCCAAACTTTGGTAGCAGGAGGGGCTACAGGGGTGGATTCTGTGAGAAGCTGCTAGACACTTCCTCCATGTCCGGCAGAGCCAATCCCTGGCAGCTCCCAGGATAGACATGCCTCTGGTCAAGCTGGGCCAATTAAATAAGGAGGAGGAGGAGGAGGAGGAGAAGGAGGAGGTGCTCCAGGCACCAGAGCTGAGATTCCCTAACAGCCTGTGGTGCCGAGCATGGTCAGTCAGGCTGTTCCCGTGCAGCCTGTGAAGGACCATGGGGATGCAGAGATCCACCTGCAGCCTGTGGAGAAAACCCATGCTGGAGCAGGTGGGTGCTTGAGAGAAGGCTGTGACTCCATGGCCTCTGGCCATGATATCACCCACCAGTCCTCCTTTGTTCACAAACACCAGGTTCAGCAGGGCACTTTCTCCACTGGCTCACTCACCAGCTGTGCCAAGAAGTTATCTTCCACACACTCCAGAAACCTCCTAGACTGTTTATTAATCAAGCCTTACAGCAGTCTCTGAAATATAAACCATGGCTCTTTCCAAGGAATACTGCAGTCAAACTTAAATGACACGCTTGAAGTCACTGCACACTCTCAAATATGGATAGAGTATGGGGAAAGAACAATTCAGACCTGGTACAATGCTCCTGGGTGTACACATGTTGCACCCCACTCCTTGGAGCTTTTCATCTTATCCTGGGAAAGCCCTGAGTAGTCCCTGTGAGATAGGTCTGTCTTGGCAGGGAGAAAGGGCAGTGGATTTTCATTACTAAGATGTTGCAGTATTTTCTCTTTTCCATCCCAAAGAGAGATAAAAGAAGCACAGCATTTAATTAAACATGACGGAAGGTGGTAAAAAAAAAGAAACCTGATACTTAGTCCTCTGCTTTAAACGCATGTGAAGAAGGTTCAGCCTCACCTGGGTTTATTTCAGAGAAAAAAATTATGCTGTAGTGCTGGGAAGGAAACATACACGTGCTTGTCTCCTAGTTAAGAGAGACAGAATGGAGGAATGGATACAAATACAATATATTCTTATTTCTTGTTTTTAAAACATCTTGCTAACATACTTATGTCTCATTAATATATTTCAGATTCTAAGTTTCCATTGGAATCTGTGGAAGGTCTCTGGTTACTTCAAATTGAAAATGTTTAATGTCACGAGTATTGGTTCATAGTAAGTTCATTACACAGTGATAGCTGAAATAATTTCTCCCCCCCTTTTTTTTCTTTTGTTTTGTTTTCTTCCATTAAATGATAAGTCACATATGTTTATGTAGCTCCAGGCAAAAACAAGAACTTAAATGAAAAACCCAGCCCCAAACCCTCTTCTCTCCTGGTTAAAACTGCTCAGTCTCAGTAAGCCAAATGGTAGAGTTGAGTTCGTACCACCATTTTAGAGGAAATTTGTGCAAGAATATGTATTTTTTTTCTAACCATATGAAACAATGTATCTAGTGTGAAATTAAATGCAATTATGTACCGGCTATGAAACACTTAAACATGAAACAATTACTTTTTATGGAGTAATTTGACTTCAAATGCAAAAGGGATCAAAATATACTTTCGTGATTGAATTCCTCACTTTTTTTTTTTACAACATTCGATATAATGAATAAATCTTCCTCAACATAAGAATGTACATCTTAAATTTAAATTAAATGCATGAAAGTTTTTCTCCCTCGAACGAGTTACATTTTTTACCCTTACTTCTACATTTCTTTGGGCTTTTAGAGAGAAAGCAAGAAACAGGCTTCTAATTTTCAGTTTTAATTTATTAATGGTCAGTTTTCTCCTATTTATTCCTGTGCCAGCATTGTTTTCCCTCTTTACTATTGAGCTGTTCATATTTTATGAGGAAGAGTCATGTCCCTTTTTAACCTCGTTTTTATTATGTTACATAAACCAATGTCTTTTTCATATGATAGGTGTACTCTTTCCTTACTTAGCCTAAACCACAAACTCCTTTATTATGTTTATTTTTAAAATATTTTCTGAGAAACTGTAGGATTTATAGTTTTTTTCAAACTTATAGTGCACTAGGAATGGAGTAATTGTTTTCGTCCTAAATGTTCCTACCTGTAATGTCGTATCTACTGTTGCACAAGAGTTTGGGAAATTGTGAAACAGTGATTCATCCAGATGCTCCCAGATATTCCTAATCTGATTAAACTAAAGGTTATCACATCTCTTACTAGGCTTTCTTGTCCTCCCTTTACCTGCAACGCCTTTTACCCCAGTAGATGTAGAAACGTTATTATATAAGCTCAAATTCACTGCCTAAAGAGTATTAAAAAAATTCAGCAGAGAAACTCAGTGTCTCCACGTTCTTCAGGGAGCACTAAATCAGACTCTTTGAGCACAGTTAAACTACAAATTCATGCTCTTAATTGTTGCCTTGAATGAATCATGAAGCTTACAGTACCCTGAGTATGACATATTGCTCAAAATTAGATCTGCTGTATAACCACACATGGTGAAGCAACTGCACTGTATGGCTTACTAACAATTCAAAAGAGATTTCAAAATTTTCAAAAAGCTGTCAAACAGATGACTTACTTCATGATGATTTTTGTTATGATGATCTACATGGGGTTTTTTCTTTTCTTTTTTAATTTTAAATTGCCTGGAATTCCCCTCAATCTTATTCTTGGCTTTAGAGAAGTGCTCAGAACCTAAAAGAAACTATAACTGCTCTTTACTCAAAAGTATACACATATTTTGTGCATGATCATTCAAAAAAGTCATTTCAGAAATTAAAAAAACTACCCCAAACCCTTCTGTAAATAAATCAAAACTTTCTATATCTAGTTTAAATGACTAAAGTACATTTCTCATTCTAATGTCTGAGATCCCATGTGTTCTTTTGTCTGATGTTAACTATGTGACTTATACTGACAACTCTTAAAATAATCATTTTGCAAATACAAAAAGCTCTGCTTTAGAGAGACCTAATTTAAAATGTTTTTAAAATTTATTTATTTCTCTAAGAGGCATAAAAGTATTTCTTCTTGAACAGAAGAATTAAATGAGTATATTAAAGGTTTTTTTGAACACAAGGTTTTATGACAGCTACTACGGGTGAATAAGGATAATTAGTTTCATACTATATTTGAGCATTTAGTCTAAATATTTGTAAACTAACTAATGTGGACATTTTAGCTTTTAAGGACAGAAGATAGGAAATAAGGTTACATTCTCCAATCTGTGCAAAAGCAATCCCCAAGGTCACCATGATAGTGGATAACATTGATGCAAGTTACAATTATCTAACAGAATAAGATAAAAAATGCATATTGTGAGGCATTGAAGTCAAGGATGTAGCTTACAAGTTGGAGTTGGAGTTTTACAGCTTACAGATAAAAATTAGACATTTTAGGGAAAGAAGGATTAGTAATTTTGGGAACAAATCTGTGACATCTGTCCTTTGTCTTGCAACCGTAATATAGAGAAAGCACGTAATCTTGCAATAAAGCCTACAGAAGCTACTAAAAGTCTTTCTATCAGAAAATTTATTTGACAATCAGTAATAAGGAAAGTTAAGTTTATATTTTGTTATTTTTTACTATGCAAACATATGCTATATGTAATAAATATATTACATTTCATAATTTTAATGTGCTGGTTTAAAAGAAAAAATCAAATTGAGGAGTGAGTGTTTAATAGGCCTGATTTTATTAGTGCATTTTATCTAATAGTTTACAATAATTTATATGACATTATGTGTCAGTAATTGGCATAGTACTTTAAAGAAAAACTTTACATCTGGAATAGGCTGTACCGAGTACCGGAGTTTAATGTCAAGAAAGATGCAATAAAACAGAGAAAACTAAAAAGAGCCTTTCCCCTTCTAATAAATCCAGACAGAGCCCTGTTTCTGTTCCAGTGACATCAGAGCACTGGACCGATACCAAGTCATTCTGAAAAACGCTTTTAAGAAACATCTCTCTGCTCTTTGCAGACACAAGATGTAAGTATACATCATATAAGAATACATTTTAGAGCAACACATCAAATAAATAACTAATTAAATATTTTCCCACAAACTAGACTCAGAACTGCTTACGTTGTTTCTTGATTTATGGGCATGAATTGAAATTTCCTACAAAACAAGCCATTGTGTCTACTTTTACAAGCTAATGAGCAGCGTGTGACTGTTTCTTCTATTTCTTAAGGCTATAAAAAGTTTCATTTAAAATACTTTGTTTATTGCATGTCACATTTCATTCCATATGTGCTTGTGCTGGGCTGTATCATATCAAGATGACTTCTAACTGCAACACAAAACAGAGCAAGCCAATAGGCTAATATCTACCAACTTCTCCCTTTATGTGCTTTCCCAGGAGATTTAAGTAGATTTGAATTTCATTTCTGTCTGGAGGACACCTTTGGGTGCATTTGGTGAGAGACTTAGGCTATGTCCACATTCTGCTGGCTTCAACACAAGGGCTGAGAGATTTACCAGCCCTAGTGCTCATGGGCCCTCTCTGCTGGAACTTGTCAACTTTTCCCTTGCAGTGACTTCCTAATCCGTTTTAGCCAAATTAATTAGGTTAGCAAAGACCTGTTGCTTAAACTAATTTGTTTGATTTTTCTGAAACACTTTATAGGGCTTTCAAAAATGCAGTCCAGGTGAAAAATGGTGATTTTCCAAAGGGAAACAGGGACCTAGCTGCTGCCTCAGGGAGGTAGTGTGCTAATGCAGCTGTTGTCTATGGAGGGAGAAGGTAACTAAGAGATTGTGAATACCCATTAGGTATATAGAGTTTCAGAAATCCCATCACATTCATATTTACATAAATTAATGCAATTAAAATTTTGTGTTCAGATGTAAATACTTTCTTCAATGGGAACATGCTAAGATGTTTAAATATTTTTGTGAAGAACCGTGAAGTTTCCTTGACAGATAAAATGAATTGCATACAGAACCATTATCCAGAAGTCTATGCTGTTCTCCTCAGTCCAGGATCTAAAGTGATAGCACAGTGCAAACATTATTTGTTTTAGAATTTGTCTTTAAATATTTATTTTTTATAAGGAAAGATAAAACCCTATAACACTAGGAGACTAGCCAATAGGTGCAAAATTTTCCTTAACCATGTTGTTTTTTCTTTTTTGTTATTACTCTGGCTGTTGCAATAGGGGATGGGGGGTTGCAGCAGGGGGAGGCTTGTCTGTTTTTTTTTAAGAAAGTATATGTAGATGTAAATATTTTTATTACCACAGGCCCTGTTCCTCATTTCACAGTAAGATATTTCATGTGCATAACTCCTTCGTCATGCCTTTGAAATTGCAATGATTTGACAGCAAAAAACTAGCATGACTCAACCGCATCTTAAATCCACCTCTGCTGAATATGGAAGTTATCGCCACTGTAAGGGAATTCATATCCCTTGCAGCATAGGTTCACTCTTTCACACTGGTAGATGACTTGCCTCACTTTTTTTTTCCTCCCCATAAAATGTCTGTGTCAATTTGCAGTTCAAAAGAAACCACACTATTAGGATTCTTTTCAGCTTGTCTTTATTTTTAGTTTTAGACTAACTAGTGCCTCGTAACACAGAAAAACGAATTCCAGACATGAATTCTGTACACACATTTTTCTTATTTTCCATTCATATTTGCTCTTTCTAGTAATAACCAGTTTTTCTTTTTAGATGTTCATCAGTTCACAGGAGGTTTTAAGCTGTTAAAGATGGGACAATTCTATGAAAGTTTATGCATAAATATGTCTACTTTCCTACAGGATCATACTGATCGTGTTGGAGTCGTATCCCGAGTGTCTGTCACTGTTATAGTAAGAGTATTGAGAGCAATGACAGCCGTATTTCTGGTGGTGCATTATTACAGTTTTGACAGATAATCATCTCATAATAAATGTGGCTCATCAGTAAAGCTCCCATGAACACCAAAAATGATCTTGCATGGTCTTTCATGATCTTGCAAAATGTAGGGTCTGGCTTCTATTTTGTTCCTCCTTTCAAAACAAAATTAATTTGGAAAAAGAATTTTCAAAACTTTCTCTGTCTCTGGCACACCAGTAACATTTTTTTTTTTTGTATCAAAGTTCAAGCAACCAGAATGAAATTGGCATTAAAAGAAATTCTCAATACCTCAAGCCAACCCCATAATGCTTACAATTTTTCCTAGCCTAAAAAGTTCCCTGAGTTCTTCCCATTCCAGCTTCTTCCAAACAAGAATGAAATCGACCAAAAATGTCTAAAAAACGGAGAATCTCAAGCTGTGAGTAGCTGAATAAAGAATTCTTCAAACAAGACGAGTGAACTTAAATGTCATTGAAACATATGGTGAAACTGTTTTCATGATGAGCCTGATTCCAGACCCATTAAAGGGAGCTGTTCCACTGACTTCATTGGATTTGAATGAGGCACTATAAAAGGTGCTTGAAAAATGGTTTTAAAATCAATGCCAATTAGTGGGGATCCTTTACAAATGAATGTGATCTGGTTTGTCCAAGAAAGTTAATTTATTCTCGATTGGATGCCCAGTTTCACACATTCAAGTCTTCCCATGAACATTCTGGGTTAGACCTTCAGCTGGCATGTATCAGAACAATTCCATTAAGGTCTATATGTCTGTGACAATTTACATCTGGACCATACTTTTGGAACCCATATTCTAAATCTTCGGAGATTTTCTCATCATGTCTCACTGTATTTTTCTTGTTTGGTTTTTAAAGTATCCGTCAAAGCGAAACACCATGTCCAGGGAAACAGCCTGAAATGAACTGTGAAGAAAGACAATGGAAATTAATTGAGAGTCAATGCACATGGAAAAATTTTTTGGGAGAAATCTGGGTATCAAATTTTCTTCAGAATTTTCTCCAGTAAAATTCTTTCATGCAAGGGAGATTGTTAAACTTCCGACAGAAACCTTTTTTGTGTATGCATTGACAAAAATATTGACCACTCCCTTCTGGTTTGTTTCACCAGGACAGATCTCTGACGGGATCAGTCAGCAGTGTTTGAACCTCACATCAATATCAGATTGCTGCAATGAGAGATAAAAACCTTGTGTTGCCAAATGCAACTTTGCTTGCCTCGAGTAGGTGGGTTTCTGTTTTGTTTGTTTTTTAATACAGCATTGATCAAAACACTGTCATACTATAAAAACAATAAACATTCTTTTTCTCTTTTCCAATTTAAAAATATGTCTAGACAAGAAATAAAAGCTGCTCATAACTTTTGGGAGCCAGTCCTTAATTTGTTCTAAGAAGTTGTCTCATAAATACACATCTGTTTCATTCTTTACAAGTTAGGAAGCAAAGGAATAATAAAGAGATCATCAGTTTGAAACCAAACAAAAATTCCTGCAATCTTAGTTATTTAAAGTTCAAGTGTTAAAACTGGCTCGAAGAAAAAGAATGTTGCCACTGCTTATTACAGATTCCTGTAAAAATAAAGAGGAAAGGAAACAGTACAGTTATGGGATTTATCATGTCTGCTGGTGTCACCAAATCGGATGAGGTTTGGCAGAAAACCCTTTGTTCAGTAAGTGCCAGATTTAGAGTTGATTCAACAGGAAGATGCAAGCCTTACAAAATCAACATTCTTCAGATATGCATGATAAATGGAATTCAGCATTAGAAGTTAAAAATGCATTTGCTGAAAATTGACTTAGATACAGGTTTAGAAAACCTGTGACCAAATTGTACATTTGACTATCACTCATTCAAAAAGATGCTTGACTTTTTTTGATAAATATATATACATATATTTTCCTCTCCTACTGATTTAATATGTATGTTAATTAGATAACTTTTGAGTTAATTATTTACAGATCTTAATTTTTATGTCTGGAACAAATTATTACAGCAATATAATTTATGTGAATTTTAAACAGAAAAAAAGAAAGTAATCATGACACTGATAAGAATTTTCATTAAAGCAATTTGCTTAAACAATATGGAGAAGTTGCAAGAGTTGGGGTGTGTTTGCACTTCCGCGAACTATTTGCAAGTGAGAAATCACACAGAAAATAACTTTAAACTGTAAGATTACAGAATATTTTTAGATTAATAACACCTTAATGAAAAAAAAACCACAGTAGCTGAGAGTCAAAGTATATCTAGCTTCCCCCTGTCACTCAGTGCAATGACACTTCTCATCTCCTCAGAGGGCTGCTTACTCCTAAGCCCACTGCTCCAAGAGATACCTGTTTCCAGTCCACAGGTTAAGAAATGCTGTAGGCTGGGTTTACTTGCCATTTGATGTCATACTTTATGGCATGCTAGTCCTTCAACAAGGGAGATAGGAATTAGTACACAAAGTGCAGAGTGCTCACATGTAAAGAAAAAAAAGGGAGTAGAGGGTTTAGAAAAGGAAGTTTTCTGAACATGGCAGATCTACGGGGACCCTGGCTATCCCATCAACATTGTGCAAAGAGACATCTCTTCCCAAAAAAAGGGATGGGATGGCAGTGACCCCAGCCAAAAGAGGACAACAAGAAGCTGTCAATGCAAATGCGGTAAGGCAGTAGTGCAGACTGACGATATTGTGGTAGATGATGTTTTCCAAGCAGTCTTCTAATGTGTTAGACATTTTCAGAAGCCTGAATAAGACAAGTGGTATAATTGTTTCTTATTGTGTTTTCCATTCAGTAATTTTTTTTTCCTGGATTGCTTTCCAAACACAGAAACTTTTATTAGAACTATCGCTGCCTGTGTCTACAAGAATGTGACCTACGCCTCCTAAGCTCACCACTGTCAAGCAGGATAAGTTTCTGCAATAGTCTCTTTTTGCTCAATCAAGGAATCATGGTATTTCAACTTATTATTCACTCAGTCTTAAACTAATTGAGTTCTTTGTTGACATTCTCCAGACACTGCATACTAAGTGTGACAATACACTTCAACGTGTCCCAACTTATACACTGATCAACACATCCATTTTAAAGGTGCCTTTGCTGAAGTCACAGCTTACTGCTAACTCAATCCTCATTATTAAATAGAGTTTGGAAAGAAAGCTCTGGCCAGTAGCCACCTTTCATCTGCAGGTGGTTTTTTCCTTTGGAAAAAATTATCTTTTTTACAATTGCTCTCTACACTGTTAAAAATGGTTCAGAGGAGCTAAATGAGGATAGAAAAATCACAAAACACAGAAGAGAGAGGAAAAGGCAGAAAAAGATAAGCTCTGGAAACTTTCTGGAAGCAATTCTGGGAGTTTGTGAAGGTGTGTGAGATGGATAAACAGCTGAAGAAAAACCCATGGTGGTGTGGGTTATTTTTTGTCAGTTTGTTGGGGTGGGGTTGGTGGTGTTTTTTTCCTTTGTTTGTTTGCTTTTTCCTACATCTGCTTTACACCATGAATCTTGTTCATGCAGAGGGCACACTGCAGGGAGACATAGAAAACTGTTCCCTCTCACTGCCTAGCCTTCCAGGCACCTAGACTGTGACTTCCCAGAACCAAAATTTGACATGGAAGTAATTTTAGGTGTAGATACACAATAAATCCGTGTGTGTTTAAGAGTTCCACAGCGAGCTGAGATGTCCACACCAGTGCAGCCATTGTCACTCAGCCCCACAGACCAGATATTCAGCCTGCCAGTTCCTTTATGTACCTGTGAAGTTGCACTAACAATTGCACCTTCCCATATCCAGCAGTGCAAACACTTGCACCCACACTTGACTTGCTCTTCAACACTACCGGTACACAAGTGGGAGATCTGGCACTCAGACATTCACTAGATAATCCCAACACATAATACCACATGTTTGCACAGGTGTGGAGTCAGTCAAATCTGTAGCCAAATGCACATGAAGGAACAGTTTTGTACACAAATAGCTTCAAAGGCCAAGAAAAGGCTTGGATTCAAATATAGTCCTTACTACTTCAGCACTAACATTATTTCATTTACTTACATAAACTTAATTGATGGCATAGCCTGGGAATGGAAAGACATAAAACAATCGCAAAATGTTTTAAAAGGTCTTATAATGCATGCTGGCTAGAAACAGTAATGTGAATTTTGTATTACAAAGCTTTCTGCCTTTTTTCATCTCCATACACTTTGGGACTAAATAAACTCATGAGTCCATTATATGCACTTATAACAGCCCACTTAAAACAGTGAACAAAATCACTCTGAAACTGAGACAAGTCAAGACACTGCTCACCTCTTGCAGATTCACCTAGGATAGACTTCTTTATGAACTCTGGTTACTGTGTATGTTTTCTTCACTCTACCTAGTAGCAAGCAATTCTGTTTACAATAACAATATTTTTGGTCTACAGATGAGCCTTCTTGAAAGCAAATATGTGTTTTTAGGGCCATATATGATCTCCAGGTAGAAGTTAGTTTTCAAAAATTGCAGTTCCAGTCACATGTCTACCTTGTAAAAGCCAGACATACCAAACCCAAACTCTACATCTAAACAGCCTTGCATTTCTGTAGCAAATGGAGGTGAGGGTTCAGATGACAATGGAATGCAGATCTTGATATCATAGCATCACAGTTTTCTTTTATCTCTACTTCAAAAAAGTTTCCCTGCATTTTTTTTTTACCAGTCAGTGGGTTCTAGCCTATGTGGAAGGTGTGCTTCTGCCAAAAAAAAAACCCAAACAAAAAAAAAAAAAAAAAAAAAAAAAACCAAAAAAAAAAAAAAAAAAAAAAAAAAAAAAAAAAAAAAAAAAAAAACCAAAAAAAAAAACAAAAAAAAAACCCAACCAACCAAAAAGACCTCAGCTCTGTTCTCCCATTGCTTGTTCAGCTTCAAACAGGCCCAGTAATTTTGAGGAGAAACCCTTACTAGAGGGAAAAAACATTCACTATAAGTGATCACTTGACAGACTTCAGTGGAAAGATGTGTGCATGTGCTCATTTCACATTCACATGCATGTGCTTCTGTGAGAAGTTGCTAGAAACTTCCCCTGTGTCCAATAGAGCCAGTGCCAGCTGGATCCAAGACAAATCCATTGCTGGGCACACATGCACAGAGAAAGGTAAAATTGTAGGGATTGGGAAGAAAAGATTGGGGGACTAACAAGCTGTTTGTTGCTTGCTAGGTATGGAACAGCTCATAAATTGTCAAGAATATCCTCAGATGTAGAAGTTAGTGCACTTAAATTAAATGAATGGATAGAGATCGTCATGGAGATTTCTTTAAATAAGAGATAGACACACACACACAAAAGAATCTGCAAGTTGTCTCCAAACTGAGAAAAATCTTTTAAGATAAGGTTCCACATCTTCACAACAAAGTAATAATAAAAAATTATCATTCAAGTGAGGAGTTGGCACAGAGGAAATGCACCCACATAAAGAATTAGCTGTTATGCGGAATATCAAAATCAATTTAAAAATTCTTTGTCTACAATTAAAAGAACATTAAAGCACAAGTAAATTCATATATATATAAAATGTGGTGCTGAGATGAAGGCCAATCTACAGATGGCCTCCATGATACTTTGTCTTCAGTTTCAAAAGATGTAAGCATAACTGGTCCAAGGGTCCCTTTCAAATAAATAAGCAGAGCTACATCAAAAAACACCTCTTTTGTACCATCTACCCAAAGGCCAGACGAGCCACTTTCTCAACACAAAGAAGGATTATGACTATCTACTATAGCTTTGCATGAAAAAAATCAGTTTATGAAGACACAGCCTAATGATCTCAAATCCTTCAGCAAGGTCTGCAAATGAAGATTGAATTTCAATCAATTTCAATCAACTTCAGTTGACACCCAAGGGGGCTGAAAAAACAAATTTAGGTATTGTAGGTTAAAAAGGAAGAATAAAGATCTAGCACATTAGTCAGATGAATGATAGTATCTAGGAAGATATTGAAACATGAGATTAAACAATCAATTTGTAAATGTTTAAAGATAAGGTGAAACAGCAGACTTAAATTTCTCAAGACCAAATCATATTAGATTAGTTTAAAATCCTTCTTTTACCCATCAGACGAAGAATTTAAAGACATGAGATAACTTGACTTTAGAAAGCCTTTTGACACCCCTTTTATATAATCTAAGAGAAAATCTGAAACATATGGCCTATGATAAATTATTACAAGATATTTGTAAATCTGATCTAAGAAATTATTTAAAGATAAACAGCAGTTATTTAAGGCATAGTAGAAATATACCCATGTATGTACATGTAAGCACATGTATGAAAATAATTTTGTTTGTTAGACCTGGAAGAATTTTTGTTTTACCAAAGTATGCTGTTTTGGTAAATCCAAAATGTTTTGTGAAGACAGAATCAGACAGATACTTGTGTCAGAACTACAGAGGGAGAAGATGAGTATAAAAGAGACTATAGCATTGTAGTTAGAGTGTGAGATACAAGATAAAAGAATCAAGTTTGGATTTACTTGGGATGATGTGGAAGGAACTGGGATGTTTAATAATCAAACAGACCCAGTATCTGAACCATTAAGCTGCAGGATAAAAGTTACAGCTAGAAGCATCAGAGAAATACAACTGTTGGAAGGGGTTTGGCTTACAAAAAAACAATATGTAGGAGTTTCAAAAATCATCTAAATTTAAATTATATACCTGTGATCAGTACTTTGGGAAAGTCTTTGCAGAGGAAAAACTCTCATCCTTAGAAAATAAAACTTTTCTACTGTCATTTCTTGCCTCCAGTTGCCTCTGTCTATTCCCATTTGTTCAATTCCAAAAAGTATTTGAATTTTGAGTCAGGATGAGATAGGAGAGCATTATGTGTCTGAGCAACTTGGCAAAGAGTTTGCAGCTAATTGCCATATTTTACTAGCTAAGATGCCCTGGCCTCTTGCCCAGACATCAGACCCCATGGAATACGCAGTAAGTTCATTAGTGTTCAGGTTTAACACCAGCTGACCTTTGAACCCCTCTTTTTCTGAGAGTAAAAAGAATTGTCTGGTCCCTGTAGCATGGGAGAGTGACACTTTAATTCTGCTATTTTTCATTTCATCATCTTTTGCCGTTCACTGCCTTTGTTTTTTTTGGGTTTTTTTTCCTCATTATGTAAATGGCGATTACATAATTTCTTTAACAACTTCAATGGATTTCTGGGCTTACTCGTTGCCTTCGTGTAGGTACTAAGGTGTTCCAGACATAAAACCCCCGAGATCTATTATCCCTTTTTTTTTTCTTTTCTGGGTCTGAAGTATGAGTCGGGGATGTAAAAATCAACCTAATGCACATATAAAAGTTATATGCGTGGATCTACTTTCCGCTGTTTATGTTCATTGTTTTTTGGTCTTTTTTTCCCCATATGTCTGCTGAAAATAATTTTCAGCATTTAGTTGTAGACTCCTGTTATGCAAACTGTGATTCTAATTTACTGTTCAGAAATTCTGGTTGCAAATCTATTAGAAAAAACTAAGAAAATCACTGGGTTCAATACAAACAAAACTCTAAGCTGATTATTTTGGATATCTTTTTCCTTGTCCTACTGGTTCCATGGCCAGAGATTCTTCTGTGATAACTCTTTCTTCCGACTTAGAAACCCACATACTTCCATCACATTTAGATCTGAGCAATGTAAAGAATCGTTTTCCTCCGTCTATAGAGAATTTTGCAGTGGGTAGTCCAACAGATTCTCTACAGTCTGAAGCAGCAGGGTAGAGCAGTCATGTTACTTTAGCTACAGCCAGAATTCATGCTGTACCTGTCCTGCACAATACTTAAAAACCTTCTTGGTCAGCCTGGGTTTAGAAACTTCAGTTGCCTCCAGAGTGACTTTCACAATCTCATTTGCTTTGGCAAACAGGAAATCACTGTTTTATTTTGTTTTGTTTTGTGTCCAGCTCACTGACTTTTGAATGCTTGTTTCTGAGTAATAGGTGGGATTGAAGACTCATCTTGAGATGGACTTTATACCTTATGGGTAATGTGGATGCAGACTCCCAGACCCTCTCCCAGACATGACTGACCTGTCCATTTGGTTTTTATATGAGCAAGGCTGGTAACATTACTGTCTTCTTCTTCTGATATGCTCATATAAATAGGAGCAATAAAATGGTGTCTTTAGGGAGCCTCCTCTGGAAGACTGTTGGATCAAGTGCCACAAGGGATGTGGCAGAGGAGCACATAGTGTGTAGATACTGATCAAGCTTTGGTGCTGAGTCTGCAATCTCAGACTGCCAGCACTAGAACATTGTTGGCATGTGCAGGGGCAAAATCTCTAATGCTAATCTCTTGAGGAGCATTAAACAGGGAAGCGACAGGTGATTAAGAGCTGCCCACCTCTACTTTATGACCCACTTACTGTTATGACTCGCCCATGTTGCCTGTGGCCCTTGGTAGCTAAACACAAAATAAAACTAGACTTCCAAGAGAGGGAGTGGTTGCTTGTAGCTGCAGATTGCTTGATATGTACCCTCAGAACAATCACACGTTATATCAAATGAGGGAAATAGTCAATGCACAGGAGGGCAGGTCTGCACTTCAGAGGGATCTCAAACACACTGGAGAAATGGACCAGTAGGAATCTCATTAAATTCGACAATGGGAAATGCAAAGTCCTGCAGCCGGAGATGAATAACCTGATATGACAGCAGTCTGGGGACAGGCAGATTGGAAAGCAGCTTTGAAGAAAAGGCCCTGATGGTCCTAGTGGACAACAAGTTGACCATGCCAGCAATGCATCCTGTGGCAAAGGCAGCCAACAGCACGTTGGACTACATTGAGACCTTCACCCGCAAATGAAGTGATATTTCTCTTTTACTATGCACTGGTAAAAGGTATCTGGAATCCTGGGTCCAGTTCTGTCTCTCCAGTACAAAAGTGACATGGACATACTGGATGGAGCACCTGATATATGAAGAGACATTGAGAGTTTAGACTAGGGACGAGAAGGCTCCAATGGATCTGATCTATGCCCATGAGTACTTGATGTGGGGTGCTAAAGAAGGTGGAGAAACATTCTTTCCAGTAGTACCAATGAAAAGTAAAGAGGCAGTTGGCACAAATTAAAACACAAGAAATCCAATTTAAACAGATGAAAAAAACTTTTGTATTATACACAATTGTATTAGCCACTGAACAGATTGCCAAGAAAGGTTGTGATGTCTCCATCCTCAGAGTTATTTAAAACCTGGCTAGATGTGGCCTGAGGAACCTGGGCTAGGTGACCTTACTCTGAGAAAAGGGTTTCAATAGACTATCTCCAGAGGAGGTTTACAACCCCAACCGTTCTCTGATAATGCAGTTCTATTTAGAACTTCTCAGTGGAAAAAAAAATCCTGCAGAATTATTTTCTTGGCTTTTATCAGTAGAAAATATCAATATTGTATACTAAAAGAATTCAAGTTGACTTGTTTAAATACGAAAAGGCTCGAGATTCATGTGCAAGAGTTTATTTGTTCTATCTTCAGTCAAGGAAAGAAATATACATAATTTCAAACATATCCAACACTGTGTTGTTTTCATAGCCAGAATATACAATTTCTGTGATCCAAAGGGCTACTAAAACACCACAGATTTTATCCCTACTGTATGCTCTTAGAATGTACAAGTAGTACCTCAATTTTTTAAATAAGCCACAGATAACTTAATATGTATGTATTTAAAGCACTCTCACATGTTTTCAGTAAATACAGCTACATGTGTTCCAATAAAGGCGAGAGCTGCACAGCAGTGAGACCATCAGACATGGACCACCAGGATTTCTGCTACCTTCCAAAGCAGGGTGATGTTGTACACATTTCCTACTGGGAACAGCCTCTGATGTATTCTGACTTCAAACAAAGGAAACTGTACAGGGAAAGTTCTAGCAGGAAGACGACAGATTTGTGTCACTGAAGAATTTAGTGTTGCATGCATAAACGATATTTTAATGCAGAGACGATTTTCTAGGCACACTAAACCTTATTAGTGTAGATTGTTCCTGTCTTCTTGAGTTCACTAGCATCAGGAACCTGCTATCCACCCACTTCCTAGCAGATATTAAAAAGAAAAGAATTTCAGTACCTTCTGCTCAGTTTTCCTCTTTGAAATAAAGAACCCAGGTAGGCTCAGCGTCTACCTCTCATTGCCTGTATCTAGTGAAAAGCATCGAAAACTTGGATATATAAAGTAATATTTATTATCTTAATTTTTAGAATGACAAGAGTTAATCTTCTGAGATTGAATCAGGATGTTCTGAGTTAAAATATATTAAGATAGTATGGAAAGTGCAGAGTAACCCTGTGGGGCAGACAAGAACTTTGCTATTTTAGTGCCTGAACAAGGTACTGCTTTCATAGCACAGCTGTTTTGTAGAGATAACAACTAGGTGAGATGACAATGCACAGCAGTCCCCACTGCTCCCAGTTCCAGGAGAGCTTCATTTTTCTGGAGTGATGCTGCATACCTTCAGAATGAAATAAAAATAAAAGCTGATAATACCTAAGTGTGCTAAGAGAGGTTGTTTGGGAGCAGGTAGAAGGGGAAGATTTGGTGTAGTAAGACTTTGCCTGCTTATCATTCTGCTGGCAGAACAGTAAGTAGAGAAAGAAGTATGGCAAGTAAAGTGGTATCAAATTCTGCTGAGGAGAGCAGAAGGTTCAATTTCTGCATGAAGAACCTTAGGCATGCTGGAGTCTTCCATTAGAACCACAGATTTGAAGGTTTCAAGGTACCTGGAAGCACTCACCTCAAAAGTGAAAGGCATGTCTTCTACTTCACCAGTTTCCAAGAGACATTGAGCCTCCCTGACAGCTGTGCAAGATGACAAGCACTTGGTTGTACCATGGTGTAACTTTTGCACTCCTTTCTGATGAAGCTGTTTCACTGCATAAAAATCACCTGCATCAGAAGGGGACAGGCTACAAACTGACCTGATCTCAGGGTAGGAAGGTCTAAGGACAAACAGGTTAGATTAGACCTCATGTCTAAATCTAGAGATGAGTGTCCCTAATACTAACAAGCTTCACCCCCCCAAAACTGGTACTTCCTGTTAAGAAATATTCTGTCAGAGCTGCTATATTCACTGATTACACTTCCACTGAAATCCACTGAAAATAAGTCTGTGTCCAATAGAAACTGGAAGTAACTAATTTGTTAGGAAATAGAACAAGTTTTCTGTGACACTTTATCTTCTCACTGCTGAGTCATGAAGAATCCCTAAAATCTTGTTATTTCCTAAACACCATGGCATGGACGTTTGAAAAAATATGGTGCTTTGTCTTGTGAATATTATAGGCAAAGATGACTAATTTAACATAATTTTCTTCTACTAGTAAACGAGGAATGTGTACCTCCAGGCACCAGCTTTCTAGGATGAGATAGATCTGTACTACTCTCTAACGCCAAGGCATAACTTTAAGGTTTGCCTGAGACAATAAAGTCACTGTTCTAAAGGTCAGGAGGTAAAATCTTTATGGCACTTCATCAGCTCCATCGTCTTCCACAGCACAAACCCAACATTTGATAAAGTGATTTCTTAACCCAGAGAGGTTAATGGTTATAAAAAGAAACACTATTAAAAGTATGTTAAAAGATCACTGAGTTAATCAGTACCAAAAAATGTCGATTAAAACCATGTTCTACGATCCAGTATGTCCTCCAGTATTTGAACTATTTGTTTACATTTCGTGTCTGTCTCAATAATAAAACCACTTTTCTTCCAAATCTATTTAATGTTGATTTTTATCTTCCTGCCTCTCACCAGGAACTCAGTATTGTTATCTTTGGTTTCACTGCTCTGCACGAGATATTTAAACAGAAAGCCACAATATTTTTATTGAAATTTTTCATAAAACCAGTAATGAAATATCTTCTGCCCTTAGCAGTTTTTTAGGTCATTGTGCTACAACATTTCCAGGTAAAACCCTAAGATGGCACCAATTGTTGGAATGATTTTTGCAGATGTGATAATTACAGACTCTCTCTATAATTTACTTTTTGTGTATGACTACAAAATGTACTGTCCAGTGCATTGATCTGCTGGAGCTTGGGCCTTAAATGAGTCCGTCAAATTCTTCCACTGTTAGAAGTTACTATTTCCTGTATATTAAAGTAATTTATAAATATATTAAACAAAGTTGATAGTCATGTCCAAATCATACGGTAGTCATAAAAATAACTATTGCATGTTATCATACTAAGATGCAGATTTACCATCATTTCAAAAAATGGATTATTTTCAGCTTTCAATCACATAAGCAAATAAATACAAAACAAGGGACTCAGAGTAGAATATAACTCATCTGTTCTGCATAACTTACCTGTAAATTGCTTGGTCCTATGGGAAATTTGATTTTGGATCACTGACTTATCAGGGTGAATTGAGGAAAATAGTCCCACAACAAATAATCTAAGTTTCTATTGTCCAGTCAGAGAACAAATCACTCAACCATTGAACTGTCTGATCTGATTTTAAAGATTAGAATGAAAATATTCCATACTGCTCCAGCTGCATGTTTGTGTGTTGCAAGATGAATAGATACACTTTTGTCATCTAAAATTTTTCCACTGATGGCCGAGAGCTTCCCAATGGCATCTTAGCTATTTCAATTTTAAAGTCTTTGTTTGTACTGAACTTTATCCGTGCTCAGTCTAATAAATCAGACGAGTACTCTGTGCAGGATACATAATTTTGTCTGATCTTTTATAATGTGCATGCAGGAAATGCCCCGTTAGCAAACAATAAAAGAAAGATATTTGGCTGAAGAAGGAACAATAGGGTAGCTGTGGGAAATAATTAGGAAAGTTCTATCAGAGTTGTAAGAGAATTTATAATATGAATATAAGGAGAAGAATCAATTGGGAGTTTTAACTTGCTATGATATTCTTCTGAAAGTCAGATACTCCCAAAGGAGCAAAGATGTGCATACATCAGTGACAGTGGTTTTGTTAGAGGTGTTTTAATCAACATAATCAGCTAAACCTCTCCAGACTTGAGATCCCTAGTTGCTATTTCGTATTCAAAATTTGATATTAGCCTCTTCTTGTCCATGCTTTTTCATTGTTTATCAGAAATACTCTCTACCTCAAAGCAATCTGTTCATTCCTAGGTGCCAAAACTAAAAATTAATTTGGAAAGCTAATTTATATCAATGACCAGGACAGAAGTGCAAAGTCCATTTCATTAGAAATGAGTTTCAAAGATACGCACTCCCTTGTCTTAAGAGATTTATCCATATAAACTGAACTGAATAAATTACTAAATAAGACTGGCACTGATTATCTTGTTATATTAGGATTGTATTGTCTGATTTCTGAGGCTTTCTTCAGAAAAGAAAAAAATTATGTTGATCTGTATTATTAACTACCTTCATAAACATATATTAATTTTATATTACTTTAAAAGGTGTTATGTGTATAAATATCATATTAATAGCTAGGAAAGACTTTGTACGAGCTCATATGTGTTTGCCTACCAGTGACACCTCCAACAAACTGATTGAACAAATATGGAAAAGAGCTGAACATTTTCTGATTATTTTTTGATTTGCGTATTAAAGCATATTCTTCTTTGGACTTTGAGTATACATGAATTTAAGCTAATAAGGTGTTTTAAGCTGTCCATTCTGCAAATATTTAAAATACAAGCTTGCCATTTGCTGTTGTTTTTCTTGTAGATTATACAAGAGCTAAGAATTAAAAAAGTAAATGAAAGTTTTGTCTATCAAATTAACCGTTTTGGTTTTGCAGTGTCATATTCTTTCTACTTTTTAGAAACTGAGGGTCCCATTTCACATTGGTCTTTCAAGTTGTCTGATTTCTAGAGAAAGGGTGTAAATAAAAATATCAGTGAACAAAATAGGCACTCATATTACCTATCTGCTCAAGAAAATTTCAGCAATATTTATGAGCAAAATATGTCATAAAATTTAAGTTTTGCTACAACTATATTTCCAGTAACATCTTCTGACCTATAAAAATGAGAACATTATGAAAAGCATATTTCTGTTGTCATAATTTTCATTGATGCTTAAAAAGAAATATTACCATTTTAGGAGAAAAAAGGGTTCTTAAAGCAATGACACCTTTTCAATTTGATGTAATCCATAAAATCATAATACCAGTACTGTTAAGTGAGTGATTTTTTTTTTTCTTTTTTTCCAGACGTAACTAATACAAATGTTCTACTAATAAAGGTAATATTTTTATGATGGGATATATGATGAGATACAAGCTAAGATTCCACTACAAACCCAAATTTTAAATCCTCCTGACCTCAGTGGCATTCTGGTCAAGAGTCACAATTCTGTTCACTCAGGATGATTTGTAAAAATGCCATCTTTAGAGATTGCTCCAGAGGCCACAGATTCTAATGCAAGACTCTCACTGATTTCCAAGAAAGAGTAATGCAAGACTGGTGAAGCTATTCCATCCATATTTTCTGTCATTACAGCAAATTAAAAAAACTGTCCTGGTTTTGGAGTTGAAGGTAAACTGCATTCATCTCTATTACTTTTGGAGAGTTTATAAGCACTTTAAAATGACAATCAACTTGTGGACCAGTAAGCAATAGATGGTCAGAGCTGAAAACTGTATTCTTTAAATGTTTTCTCCTTTTAAACATGTATTTGTACTGTCCCCATCGGTACATATATGAGGTATTAAATTCATCTCAATGTTATGCATTATCGTGTATTAAAGAGCTTGTAGTTTAGTGGTTATGATACCAGAGGTTTATTGCACATCTTGGATCTCTCTGCTGAGTCCTGAATCAGGACACAGGCAGTGAAAACATAGAAGTCTGGTTTCCCACGCTCTGTATAAGCTATTGTTATAAAAACAATTAGTTGGCAACACTAATATCTGGAATAAAATAAGTTGGATTCTTTGAACACCTGCAGAGATATGAGGAGAAAGGAGATAGGGTTTTTTTTTTTGTTTGTTTGTTTTTGATTGAAAAGCCTTGAGGAATCCTTCTAATGCTGACTGTTATCCTAATCATGCAAATGGTCAGCACCAGGAGGCAACTTGCTTTTCTGTCCGTGTTGCATTTTAGTGTTCTTCAATGGGAAAAAAAATTGATAAATTCATATTTAAAAAAGACTATTTGCTAAGATATCTAGCAGGCAAATACAGATAAGTAATGCCATCAATTCTAATATGCCATGCTATATGAGGTAGTTTAGAGCTTACTCATAACAGCTTCCAGCTCATGGCTAGCAAATGTGAATGCCAATTCATTGCATACACTTACTGAAGCAATAATTTTTTATGCTATCTTATCAGCCTCTTTCCACTCAGCATTGCATAGCTTCCCATTATTCCATTTCCTTCAAGTGATGTGTGCTGCAATTATGTAATGCTTTATCATCATGTATCACCTGGGGCACAGACAAACAGTAAAATCTTTCACAGAGCATGCAAATGGTGAGTAAAGCTAACTGAGCACTTTCCACAGCGGGTTGCACGTCTGATAAGAATGCAACACAATAGCAATTTAGGCTACTTGGCAGTGCATGATGGACTTACTGTGAGCAAGGAAACATTGATTTTGCGTGAGGAAGTTTCTTGTATTATAATAGATAGCTATAATGTATAATTCAAGAGCTAAGCCTATGAAATATGATATTTAATAAAGAAAAGGTCCCTCTCTCATAGTGCAGTTACCTATGAAGTATATAGTAGAGAGAAGCATTCAACATGGTGTCTGCTGATCCACAGCAGGCTCTTCTGCAATCTATAAAAAAGCCATCTGCTCAGAGCAGGGGAACCATGTGCAGCTCACTAAGATATAAACTTCTAACCAGAATGTTCAAAGCTGTGTTCAGCCACACAACTCCCCATTAATGTTAATCGGAAGTGTATGGTTTTCATATACCCCTTTGAAAATTATATCCCATGAAGTACTTTGAAACAATATATTCCCAGAAGAATTGACTCAGAAACCAGTACTTCTGAAGGAAAATGGCAGTTGCCATATTCTGAGTCAGTGCAACTTAAAAAAAGTGGACCTTTTTTCCCCCAAACTTCCATGTGGTGCATGGCTTAGAAAAGAGCAGTGTTTTATGCTTTTAAAAGCAATGCTGATGAGATCTTTATTGTTTTAACAATTCTATAAGAACCAATTTTTCAGCATAAGCTAAAGATAAACCATATTGCTGGAACAGGAATGAATTCTTTAAAAAAAAAAAAAGGTATTTCATTTCTTAGAATAAATGAGGTTTACTCCCTTTAATTGTAACTGGACAGTTTTTGTTTTCTGCAGTCAGTGGTAGAGATGGTCATTTATTTGCATGGTGTGAATGTATGAAATGTTTATACACATGTGTTCTAAGAAAGATGTTTCTATATTATTATCTTGAAATTTCTGTTAGTTCTATGTCCATTATAAAATAAATTATGCCCACCTATCTAGTGAGACACCAGCAAAAATATTTTGTAGTTTGGGTAAATAAATCTTTCGCCTTAACTATGACTGTGAAGTGGCTGAAAAACTAAATTTCAAACTTCATATAGTTGCTAGAACTGACTGAAACAGATTTACACAGAAGTCACACATCAGGAAGGCAGCAACTTCACAATTCTTGTCTGTATCAAACCTGGTTTACATAATTCAGAATTGATGGTTCTTGCATGCTAAAGCATTGCAGTAAAAGCTGAGTGCTCTATGAAAATTTTTCTTTGCTCTGAGCATAGACAAATGCCACTCAGAGGAAGACTTCCATACTAATCGAATGTGAAGAATAATAAATTCAATGTAAGTGACTCAATTTCTCCAATGCTGTGTCAAATATTACTTAAGGCCAAAAGTAACACGTGTAACATATCCCTTAACTGCCATGTCCCTGGTGCATATTGCACCTGTTAGGGTTAAATGAAGTAAAATCTTGTCTGTTCTCTGTGAAAACATTTGGGATGTAAACAACATTGTTTTATTCAGTAATTTTATTTGTTCCACTCCCCCTCCACCACCTTGGGATACAAAGGCATGAAAATCACATGTGAAGTAAGGCCCTAAAATTAAGAGCTTTGAATTTCCAATTCAACATAGATCAAGCTTATTCTTGATGTCATCCTTACTGCAAACTATTTCAACAAGAGTAGCCAATTTTCTGAAAAACTTTCCCAGTTTTTCAGGTAGATTTTACTACAAAAACAATCAAGAGAAAAGTGAGGTTGTTTTTACTGGTGTGAGGAGGAAATGCGAAAAGTGCTTGCCCGTGACAGGAATCTTCACCATTACATCATTTGCAGTTCTGTGAAAATTTAACTTCTCGCAATGAATACAATAAAATGGCTCTGCTTTCTTTCTTTCAAACAAGCAAATAGCATGAGGACATCTGTTTTGTCTGATCACTGACAGCCCATAAAAAAAGCCTATTGCACAGCCTTTACCCAAATGAAGTGAAATCTTTCATCTAAATACACAGAGCCTTCATGACCTTGTTCCTTGCAACTTTTCCTGTTATTTTTATCCACTCCTTATTTTAAAAGGATAGAAAGAAAACCATCTAGGTTCAGCACAAACAACAGGGAAAATCAGAAGCTACAAGGATATCAAAAGCCAACACCATATCTACAAAAGTGGGAAGTGTTTCCAGTCCCCAAAATGCAGTCTCTTAACCCCCAAACAGGGTCAGCAATCAAGAGGCTACTTAATTATTTAAAACTATAGAGTAGTTCGAAAGATGCTAAGACACTGAGTACCTCCTTGGGTTACTCATTTTATGCCCTTTGAAGTGGGATTAGAAACGCAATGACGGAAAAAGAGGAGGAGATCCGTGCGTGGCAATGGTTGTGTTGCACAACTCGGTTTGCTGCTATTGGACACGTGGCAGTGCAGCCTGCTGCAAATTGGCTGATGGTAACGGGAGCCCAATGTGATGCAACACAAGATGCTGAATTTATAAACAACAAGCACGTAGTTGAAACATTGTTGCTAAGAAAGCATTTACCCAGCTATGCTATTATCACTGTTGTTTAATGCATTTGTAGTTGAATTTTCTTCAAAACTTAATAAAAATTGTAACTGGAAAAGAGGGACACGTGTCTTCATGTGCAATTTGCCTCTAATGGCAAATCTTATCTGGCCTATCTTCTGCTTAAAACATATCACATACTGTCTCTGGATTAAAAAGCTGCTGTAGTTGTAGAACTAAGTTTTGATATTGTGCAGCAGGGAGAAATGAGAAAAATCTCATTCAGGTGAGTAGGAATAATGTCTCTCTGCTTTCCCTAAAAATAGATTACCTTGAATTTTTAGAAATCTTCCTTCAGCGTAAACCGAGTTTTCATTGCTGCAAATACATAGACTTTTAGGGAATTGTTCTGGATGTACACGTAAATAAGTGAGATCAGAGTCAGGGCCACTAATTATCCATTGAGCTATTGTTGTTTCAAAATAATATGCCCTTTGGGAACTGACCTAAGACAAAATAATAATCTCTGTGTAAGACTTCCCCTTTCCCAAAGCTTGTACTCAGGACGAGAACACTTGGGGATGAGGAGGGAAGGTGATATTTCATATCTCTGTGCTTCTTGCATTTTTTCTTACCAGATGAAAAAATGACAAAGGAACTTTAGAAGCTCAAACAAGTATGAACTCCCTCCTCTAGGACACTCTCCTTAATTTTCCTTTTACCTGTGGCTCCCTTTCATCTTGGCAGAGTTTAAATATCTGTATATCTATATATATATATCTATATATCATATTATATATATCATATATATATATATATANTTTCCACTGTCACCCAAAACTGCAGGTTCTTCCCATTTTGGACTGTTTGCTTTGCACTGAACTGATCTGTACAAAAGATAAAAGAAAAAATCTGCGGAACATTTCAGTCAATATTCAAAAGATTAGATTCTTATTGTGGAATTGTGATAGGGATAGAATTTTAAAAAGATAAGGCATAAAGATCTACAGAATTGAAATAGGTTTCTGCAGGAGTCTTCCTGAAAACAGACAGAATTTTAAATAATGATCTACAGTTACAGAGTTTTGTAGACTTTTACAGGACTTTTCCTAACAGCAATCATGCTCTAGGACAGAGTACAAAATAAAAAGCAATCTTCACTCTCTGTTGTCATTGTCAGATTTTCAAACCAGAACAAGAGAATCAGCTCTCCTTTTTCTTTCTGTGTGTAGCAACAAGGGAAAGGGAAAAAGGAAAACAACGTGTTTTCACCCAGCACTCCATAGCCAAAATTGCTGACTCATTTGAGAGTAATTGCTGGTCACATCCTGAGCTGCAGTCAGACAGCACTGCCTCTCCAGCTGGCCTTCACAACTCAGCAGTGGAGAGGGCAGAGCAATCAAAATAATATAGCAGTCAACCAACCAGACTAAAGATTAATTTCAAAAAAGCAAGGGCGAACATCTAAAAATAGTGCTAGAGTAGTGGGAGAAACACATAGCTTCTGTAAAACTACCAACACTACCTAGTTTGTTGATCTTGAATGGTTTCTACCATATCCCTGGCTGCTCAGTTAACAGACGTGCTGTGGTTACATGAGCAACACATCTCAGTGTAACCAGGGTTGAACCGACTTGGCTGAGAGAAAACTGCTTCCACCACACGCTATCAGGACATCAGTAATCCCATGGGAGCAAGCAGGGCTTGAATGTGAACTCTCGGTTCAGTTGGCAACAATAGTAAAAAGGCACAGCGAGGCCAGTGTTTGACCTGATGAACTAAAGTTCATTAATGTTAATTGAAGTTTTTTCCACTGATTTCACCCAGCTTCAGTCACCAGCTCAGCATCTAATTTCAAAAGAATTAATTATTCGGGCCATGCTCTTATTTTCATTGACTTAAATCTGATGTTTTCAAATAGCTTGTTCTATGATATAAACAGCATATGCAATTTATGTTAAATAGAGTTTGAAGGAATCTAGTTTTACTGCAAAAAGTGCTTCTTGAAGCAGAAATGAGTATTTTGCAAGCTGTCACATATGTGTGCTAAATGATTTATATCCCCCAATAATATGGCCTTTGGAAGCACCATGTACATGTATATTTGAGACATTCAGAGAGTTTTTAAATTGGTATACTTTGAACTCCTTACTCATTTTTCATCGTTAACAGGAATTATGTGGTTAACTCCCCCCAGTACATACCACACTAAATAATCATCTACAATTCCCTCAGAGATGATAAAATATATTTTAATCTTGAATGAACAAAATTTAGTTTTTTTCTTTCAAAGAAGCATTGCTTGTAAAAAAGAATAAGATACAAATGAATCCCAAAAAATATATTTATACAAAGCTTTCCCTTGAAATTTTGACCATTAAATTTGGGTTGTTGCTGGAAAACTGAAATGACACCAAAGGATCTTTGGCAAAGGATCTGAAGTGGGGAATAAGAAAGCTGAGGACTTTGCAGTCAATACACCATCGGCCTTTTTTATCTGCACCACATTGTCCACTGAAGGAGGGCATTGGTTTCACTTTGATTAAATGCAGATGCTTAAGGCAGATGTTTGGAGCGAAAAAGAATTGAGCTCTTGCCTATGAAATACTTTCCTGTGAGGCACTCCAGGCTGTGAAAACAGGTACAGAGCATCTTCAGGTTCAAATTTCAGATATTCTAGGGGGGGGAATTTAGGTCCTTTATCTAATACAATACTTCCCTATAGACAGAAGCAGTTTTCTGGATTTTTACAATGTCCATACAGTACACTCTGATTGTTTTCTCAGTCTGTTCAGTAGCTGTTCAGAAAACAGCAGAAGTCTGCTCTGCATTAGTACTCTACCCATTGTCCCCGGAGCCCCACGGTGTCCACAGGGGGCAGTGAGATGGGCAGGATGACAGACACCTGCTGTGGGGCTGCAGCAGGACAAGAGATGGCTGTTATAACCTGAGGCCATTTGTTGTAGCTGCATTTTTGGTATTTAAAGTTGTGTACTGATTTTTTTAAACAACCACTCATCTATACTAAAAAAAATTGACTGTTTTACAGTGGCGTGTACAAGAGAATTAAATCACTAGAAGAAAGGAAGCAAAACTTCAGTATTATGGTCATGAGGGCACTCACTGCTCTGACTGCCCCTGCCCATCCCTTTAGAGTCTCCCCCCACCCTAGCCATGGCCCTGGAGCCAATTTCAGTCCCCCAGGGCCATCAGCCCCTGCTTCAGTCATGCTGCAGCAGGGCCAGTCTCCAGCTTCCCACAGCCCTGCCCTGACCAGGCATGGACCCTCTCATGTCCCATGCTGGCCTGCCCTCATCCCCCCAGCTGTCCTGCTCCTGGCTGGGTGGGTGAGAGCAGACCCTGGTGCCAGGCTCTGTCCTGCCAGCCCTGGCACCCCCTGGTCCTGCCTCATGGCCCTGAGGGAGCCACTGGCACGGGCAGCACACTGACCATCAGTGCAGGACTACTGATGCCGTCTCTGGCAGTAAACTAAGTGACTGGGAGGCCACTGAGCAGTCTGGCCACTTCCATACTACTAAACTCTGCCAGACCTCGGAAGCAGGATGGGCACATATAACGTGTCCCTTGGGAAATGGTCCCTGGCCCTCTCTGCCTTCCAGACCTCCTCTGGTAGAGTTGGCCATGATGTTCCAGCTGTCCCTGCATCACCAGAGCCAAAGATGGGGTCTGCTTTTAAAAAAGCCTGACATTTTAGAGCTGTAATATTTCAGATCTTGTGGGCTTTAAAAGTAAATGACAGTTGCATGCCTGGATAGATTCACTATTGGAAGAGCATTATGTTTGCTATAAACATGAACATTTGAAATGCTCCAAAGTCTTTGTAAGCAAACTTGTCTGGCACTACTTGACAATGTGTGTGTTTTCTATTTGCAAATAAATTTCTGAGTGTCCCACAGGGGTTATGAAGGATTCAGAGGAATGCATATTTCTTTTTCTACAATATTTTATCTCATTTTAGCACAAAAAAGAAACGGATAATGCAAGTGATTTTAGTTCTTTCTATACATATAAATATATCATAACTTATAAAACCTTTTATCATTTCTGGGAGCAGTGTAATCTGTTATGTGTTATATTGAAAACACATGAAGATGGTCCTCAGTGGACAAACTGAACCAGAAATACTTTTCGTTACCCAGAATAGTTTATATATAAGGAAGAGAAGGAAACCTGTAGGCAAGAGGAAAATATATAGAGAGATACATATTTTCAGTATTTGTCCAGCAACAGTGCAGAAGCTCAGAAACTTGCTGGGATTATAATGCTGTACAGGGTTGAACAAGCAGGATTAATTTTAGAAAGGATTCCTGACATTTCATCTTCACAGACTTTTTCACTTTCTGTGAATCTGTAGACCTCTACAATGATCATTCACAATTCAGACCTATCTCACTTGATAGTAATTTAGAGAAAATATACAGAATGTGGACCAGGGAGTACAGATTTATGACCACCGACAGCAGGAGTATCAGGAAAAGTAAGATGCATCTGAATGAGACACAGATAAAATGTTAATCAAAAGTTTAGAGAGAAAACCAGGAAAGGATGGAAATCCCTAAGTCAGTGGATGGCAAGACAGACAAAAGGAAGACCAAAGAGATTGTGAATAGCAACTGGTCCCAAAAACTGCTGTGGATAGAGATCACTAGAAGTACTCTTCCAGAAATGTGTTGGTGGACAGTCCTAAATGAGAAACAGGTTGGTTGGTCAAGTCCAAACAGAGACAGAGAGAAGTACACTTATATGCAGAATAGAAAGAAAGTATTTGATGATACTGGAAAAGAAGGTGAAAAGGCCTATATGTGTTGGGTTGACAGCTTCCTGGAGGAGTTGTATAAGTGGACAAGAAAGTGATATAAATATTTCATATGAAATCATTTAGGAATTTATATGGGCAAAGTTTGCACTATCTAATTTCCATCATGTCCTATGGTTGTGTTCATTACTACAATTCAAAATTCCTACTCCAAAATTCTACTCTTACCCCCTACTCCCAAAACACAGAAGTCACCAGAGTGAGCTAATCCACCGTGCTCCTCAAGCAGTTTTCCTATTTTTGAATTTGATTGATTGACTTTGACAAAGATACCAGACCCTTAAGTTCTCATAAAACTGATCTCTGTAGGTAGTGGGCAAAAAGCAACAGGTACAAAAACTTATGGGCAATGAACCTGAGCTAGTTTGTCCCTTTCTTTTATTGAATTTCTCACCCAATTTAATCTTCAAAGCAATTTAGTCAGATATGCAACATGTGTACTCAAATGTTTCCTACAGTGATATGCTGATAAGACGTTCAACCCAAAATTTCACCATACAAATACTTGACTTAGGACACATGGTACATGAGAACCTGACTTCAATTCAGCTAAGATATAATGAGAGAAGGAAGAAAAGTTGAGAGAAATTGTGACAGAGATGGCAGAAGTAGCCTCAGCCTCTCTAGTGACAGAGCCAAGCCTTTCACAGCTAAGATTGTTCACAACTTGGTGTAGTACCCAGTTTGTGCCTGATGAGAATTTATACTCTGAGCTCAGCCAGGTTTTATCAATGCTGCTGACTGGCAAGCTGACCTTTCTTTTTAGGCACAGAGGTTGCCACCCATCTTTGAAACCTTGCCACTGAAATTAAATTCCTGCATAATATTTGTTATGGGGCTACCCTGTGAAACTGTTTGGGTGTTTACATGGAAAGGAATGACTTGCTCACAGGGATAGTGTCTTGATAGCAGATGTTTTGCAAATGACATCTAGACAGATTTTTCCAGCCAAATTATGTGTGTTCTGCTAGATACTTTTGACAGATATCACCCTTACAAGTAATTTTTGTGATGGCAATTAATAATAAGGATACAAGAATACAGTTGAAACAAGACTTTTTGGTGGTAACTTCTCTGTGAAAACAAATTTCCTTCGACTTTATAACCCACAGAAATCTGATCGGTTTTAATTAAAAAAAANGAAAAAAAAATGGAAATTAAGAGCCACAGGTTTTTTTTAAATGTAAGCAAACAGGAAAGGCAGCCAAATGTGTACAGATGGAAGAAAACACCTTTTGAAGACATTCCATCAGGAGTTCAAATTGAGTGTGTAACGCATATCAAAAAGTACTTTAAAAGAACAGCAAAAAAAAATTAGTAAGCAGTAGAGGAGTGGCAATGAAAAAAATTATTCTTCAAAAAAACAATGTATTGAAACTAAAAGGAAAACAGAAAATATAAACTCTGAAGAATTAAATGCAAAACAATTATAATATAGATTAACCACATTTTTAGAATCAATTTATTACAGACATCAAATTATTAATCAAGCAAAATAGAAAGCAAATATACCAGAAACTAAAAGCCTGATAGAGTCTTCTGGATTAATAGGTAGCCAAGATGTGAAAGGTCCAGTCAGAAAAGACTGTAAGAGAAGAGCTAGATTAATTCCTTGCATTCCTGCTGGCTATAAGGAACCTGAGGAAGCTTCATTCTGGAACTGTTATTTTTGCAGGATAAGTCAGAGGAGTCATCTTGAGTAGCAGCAGCAGCAGCAGAAGCTTAGAAAAATGTTCACTAAATGAAAAGTGATGAGTCTCAAGGCCAAGATAATGGCCATTCAAGATCTTTGAAAGGACTGAAATACGACATTCTCAAGCTATTAAATGTATACATTCTATGAATTCAATCACCACCTCTATAAAACAGAAAATGGTTTCTTCTTAAACAAGGACTCATATAGATCATAACCCAGTAACCCTTATTTCTGTACTTTTAAAATTGGAAAAAATCTGTCATCAAGGTAGACATAGTATGCATGTAGGTGAATTAACTCACCAGAAAAAAGGCAACATGTTACTTGTAATTTTTTGCTTCAAAAGCTGCTTGTGGTCTTTGAGGATGCAAAGAGTCATATACATTACATCATGTTAATACTGCTGACATAGGTTTCCAGAAGGTTCTCAGGTGGTTGCTCACCACAAACTCTTAGACAAATTAGGCTATCACAGGTTAAAAAAAGATTAAGTCCTCTTGTGAGTTTAAAAGACAAGCAGAGACAGAATGCTTCTTAAAAGATGGAAAGCAAAGAACAGAGGATGAGCAGACAGATTTTCCAAACTGAGAGAGGTAAAACTGGCAGCTAAAAAGGCAGATAAAATTCAATTAATGTAAGCAATATAAAGGGAGGGATTTGAAGGCAATCTTTGAATTATGAGTTGCTTAGACAAGGCGAGGAGGTAATAATTGAAGTTCAAAAATTAGTAAAAATTATATAGTTATTTTCTGCCCATCAAGGTTGAGTTTACAAAAGAAATGAAGTTATGAACTCAAGAAGTCTCAGCACCACAGATTTCTAGAAGCTGGGAGGACATAGAGGGAGAAGTACCATGCAATGTTTCTTCTGCCTCTCGTACCATTTTGCCAGCATTTAGCACTGATCTTTGTCAGAGACACAGTCATGGGCTCATTACACCCAAACTCAAATGAAATATGGTTTTATGTACCCTAGGGGAATAGTATTCTCTTGATTGGTTGACAGTTCATTTACATGGATTGTAATTTCACCCTTAATGACGGAAGGCTTGTTTCCAATTTCAGAAATGTTCATTTTAAAAATAGACATTATCCTTTGGTCTTTCTTAGGTTTTATACTGTAAATTATGCTCAACTATTTCTTTTCATTTCTTTATGGTTTCCTCACATCTTCTTCAAAAATAAAAATAAGTTAAAAATTCTCTAAGTTAACAATTTTTTCGGCTAACATGGTTAGGAGGGTTTTTTTGACATTTCTGAAGCAACAGTCAGAACTATATAAAAGTCAGTGAATTGACAGGAGCGATTTAAGATGTGAGCAGAAGGTGTAAATTTAATGAGCTAGCAAATATGAAGTGGGCTCAATGAAAGGATCTCACAGAATATCACATTTTATGGCCATGGCTTTGTTCTTTTGGAGCTAAATGTAAGTAAAGTAAAAGCAAATAGAGTTGAGAACTCTGGTCCTGAACTCAACCTGCTGTTGTTGAGCTTAGGAATATAGTGACAGCTCAGTTAAATGACAGCTGTCACTCTGTAGTCTGACTTTTTGTAATGTACACTAAGAGGAAAAGCTTGTTGGAAGAGTCTATAAGGATGTCAGTAAGTCATCTTTGTACCCTCTAATCCTAAGATATTGCAGTAAAAAAAGCAGTCTGATCTAAAATGCTGCAGCCAGAATATGGTCCAGGACAGCAGCTCCCTCACCTGAAATTGCCTCAAGTACTTAACTTATCAAGACTATTCTCATACCATCAGTACGACTGTAAACTAAAATGTCAGGAAGGTCTGGTGAGAAAGTCTGCCCAGGACAAAAAAAGAGAAGACTTAAAATCTGAAAAATACTTTTGTGAAATACAGATACTCAGGGAATTGTGAGAACAAGAATTAGGATTTCCTCAAATGTCAGCTCTGAAATACTGTCATTTATCCAGAGCTGTGCACATATAAGATAATTCCAGGTGTACTTTTTAAGGCAAGATTTCTCTGGAAGTAAAAGGCATTTGAATGGCAGAATTACAAAACCTGATCTGCATGTTTTTGCATTTCATAACTGCAAGGAGTTACACAGAAAATAGTTTCACCTGGCATGATGAAATTTCTTTATTTTATCATTTTTAAAAGATGAGCTTGCAAATTGAGGGTTAAAGCTATGAGCAAGTGATCCATACCTTAATTAATAATTTTTAATTTCCTGTGGAGTAAGTTCATCACCAGGTCCCTGTGGATACGTTTGTTATTTAACACTCCATCTAGCACCCTCCACGAGGCTTTGTGAAGCCACAGACCTGAGATCATGCTGTCTGTGGGATTTGCCTTGTTCACAGTGGGAGCAAGCACCATCCTCATGACAGCAACTCTGGCTTCTCTAATGCGTTTGTTAATTACATTTCCTCTTGATCATTGGGTGGGAAGAATCTGCATGCTTGTGTGTTTTATTACTTGGTCTGGCCTATCAGCACATTCTTGGTGAATTAAGCCTTTGGCTATAACAGATAGAAAAGGCTAAAGAAAGCATGAGTTATGAAAAGTAAACAAGTTCATTTCTTTGCAGCTTCATGTAGACTGTGAGTTTGGAGGCAGTGGACATTGCCCTACCTTCTCCCCTAAATGATCACAGCTCCTTTCACATCCACATATGAGATTGGTGCCATGGGCCTCCAGGTCTTATGAATGTTTGTTTGGGTCTGAGCTTGTTTTTCTTGACTAGTACTGCCATTTGACACACAGATTTTGGTCTGAGATAAGATGACATTTTTCTAAAGATGATACAGACAGGACATTCTTCATTAAGGTTTTGTTTTCTGAGGGAAAAAATGGTATACTTTGTTTTCCTAATAGCAGCTTTTGCCAGTTAATGATAACTACTAATAACCTTTGTTTGCTGTCCTTCAAGATGATTCCAGAGTTGGTTTTGATAGCCTTTTTGATTTTTCCTGACCCCTGTTTGAGTTTTCATAATTATTTCGTTTGGCCTCATTCCCACAGCTGCAACAAACTGCTCGAAGGAAAGAAGGTCATCAAATGCATAAAGGAGACCATTTAACCTGAGGGGGAAGTGATGGAGCCTAGGATAGGTGAATTTTGTATTACTTTGGGCAATACAAATCTCACTCTCTTTTTGCATAAAAAGAAGTTTAATGTGGAACTATATAGGATAAGTTTGTTATTTGTGGGTAATTTTATTTTTACAATTTAAGCCTACATTAGATCTCTTCAGCAATGGGACATAACACAGGAACTGATGGAGTAGATGAGGTCAGTGATCCTTCCATCTGACTCTTCACCTGAGAACAGCTGCTTCAGAAATATAGTATGTAGTAAAGGTTAATATATATATATACACACACACATATATATACATATATATACATATAGCAAAGGAGTACAAGTAGAAATCTTGCTTTCCAGGTTGACTGACAGGGTTGTACACTTGACCTGCCACTTTCAAGAATGATTTAAAACAATAATTTAAACAAACCACCCCCCCTAAAAATTCCATGCTGCTCTTCTGAATGGGACTGATTAGATACTTATGTCCAAAGGACATGTAGCAAAATACCTGCTAGGAGTTCATCAAAAGCCACAGCACTCTGTCAAATGGAGAAATTCAGATGCCTGGACACATGCACCTTGTTGCATTTTTTTGAGGCCTTTTGTTATTTAACACAGGTAGGGCACATGATCTTACAGGAGGGAGACCTGTATATTTTTGGAACAGGTTCTGGAGATTAAGCAGGACATACTCGAATACTAGGAGGTCACTTGTCACCTGTGTTTAGGTAACTGTACATCTCTTTTCCTGTCAGAGGCACATTTTCAGGTTGATGAATTAGTATCCCTGTTCTTATACTAAATTTGATCTGGGGCAGGCAACAAAGACACCAGACCTCATTTCAGTGTAAATCAGCTGCAGTTGTAAACTAAGCATATGTTTGGCACTGCAAGGGCATCCATCCATATCACCTCTGGCAGAACACCAAAGTACTTGCTTTCTCATAAATACAGAAAGTCACAAATCTTTAGGTCTCAGGCTTACAGACTCATAATTAAGCCTCACTTTAAGCATCTGATTAAGGGCTCTGCTGAATTATTATCAATGTCCTTTATTTCCCATGTTCAACAATCTATCCGAAAAAAATATTTTTAGAATGCTAAAAGACATATCCATCCTACATTTCAGTTTCCTACACTAGTCTTCAGAAATTATAACTTAGTTATGAGAAAACATTCTAAGAGAAGATTATAGCCAATGGAAATTTTAATGCTGAGAGCATTAAACATTTGTGTTTTCAATGGCATAACAGTGAGACTCAGCAATTATGTCTTGATCTTGAATTTTGAGGTCAACCCTGGTCATGAATAATCTTTCAGTGGTCCTAAGATCAAATCAAGGTCAGTTTAACATTGCTGTCCAATTGAACATCACCAAAACAAAAATTTTAGAGGGAAGGGTGTAAATCCACAAAGAATGAAACCAAGGAAAATGTTTGCAATAACCTTTGCAGGAGTGAACCTGCCCAGCACCGGGAACAGTTCTGCATGTTCTGCTATCTTCACAGCAAGTAGTCAGAAAAATAAATTGCTTTTAATACTAAGGCATTGATTTTCATATACTTATTGTATAGAGTTGTAGATTGACATGCTTTTAAAGTTCCAAATTCTTTTGTTTTAAAGTAGACTAAAATAGTAATTTTGAACTCAAGCAAACTCTTTGATTGTTCTAATTGAATTTATCTTTGAGAGTACTCCTTGAACTAAGCATCTTACTGTTTTCTCATAGTAAAGATCAAACGGACATATACTTGAGTTCCCACTAAAGAACAAACACGGAGAGTTTTGGAAGGTGTGAAAACTGAGTGGCTAATGGACTCCACTGGGCAAAGGGACAGGTCTTTCTGAGAGGGCTGTTTATCATTTGGCTGTGGATTAAACAGATGCCCCAGGAAGTGTTTTTGCAATTAAGTTCATGTTACTCCATCATATTTATATTTCAGAATAATGGCTGTGTACATTTGAATTCAAGGAAATTAACATGTTCTGACCTTAGTGTCTTGAGAATGAGGCCACTTTCATCAGGTGTATAATAAAACAATATTCTTTTTTCCATCTTTATTTAAATAACCTTGTCGGGAAAAGATTGATATCACATAACCCATCTATGAATGTTTAACAGTTGAAGAAAAACTAAATTAAGAGTCCCTCTGTAACACTTCTAAAGCAGCTGGGAATGTAAGAGCAAAATGTTAATTTTAAAGCCATGGAGCCAACTTATATATGCAGCAATTTATATAACTTAATTGTATCCATATCTATACAGAGGAGGAACAATCTACAACACATGTAGATACGTGACCCATGATTTTATTTTTATGTATTTAAATACACAGTCACAGGACTGCATGTGAATTTTCCGTTTACAAAAGTCCAAAATACAGAACAAAGGAAGCTATGGTGTTTGAATACATATATCAATAATCATTCTGTATGTCATAAGATATCCAAACACTTCATTGCTTAAAATCTAAATATCTTCAGAGGCTGGAAAAGCATTTATTCTTGCTGAGAGCTAAATCCCTACAATTTCAAAAATCAAGCAATTGTTAAGTAATTTGAGTACCTCATGAAACCTTTAAAACATATATTGGCACCATGTTTTCACTCTGGAATAAAAGCAGTGAAATTGGCATTTACCAGATTTATGCTGCAAAAATGTACCTCTCTACATATACAGAATTATTTCAGATATCAGTCTCAGGCATAACGTTTGGAGGAAGAAATAGCTCAAGTGCAACAAAAATAAGAGGGTCAGACCTTAGTCCCAGCTTTACATTGAAACAAGCAGACAAAATATGCAGCTGGATAAGTTTGAGGATCATGGGTGTAGTATGAAATACAAGGGATATACATTTATCAATTCTTCCAGATACTTTGAAAAAAAAATATTTTCCTGTGTATGAGATTCCTTTATGAAACTTATGATACGCTTCTAAAATTTCATCTTATGTCCCAAGTCTCATCCTTTTAAATAATTTCTCACGTATCTGCGACCTGATATCCTGGCAGGACCAGATGTTACCCCGAACAAACTAGGAAGCAGGAAATGTGCTGCTCCTGGAAGAAAAACACTGTCTTCAGCTCTGCAAAGGATTACAATTTGAATTCATCAAGGATTTTTGCACGATGATAAAGACTTGTCCATGAACACAGAATTGTTGGATGGGAGCCTATGTTCTTAGTTCTTGACGTTAAGATTTCACGGTGACTTTGAGATGTGTACAAGGTTATTAACACAGTTCGTGTTTGTTAGTAGTAATTTTTTCTCTAATTATTCTTCACTGGCTCTGCAAAACTTAAAGGAAACACTTCTTGATTTTTATTTATAGTCTGATGAAGTTCTGAATATTATTTCTGTCTCTGAAAATTTAACATTGCCAATGGCAAGCTGGTAATTCTATTTATTACTTTGTACATATCAAAATATTATTATCTATTCTTGTCTTTGAACAGTTAGAGGTCTCTCCTCCCTATCTGTCCTTGTTATGGTCTTGGCAAGAAAAGCACTCCCAAACCCCCAGACCTTTTCGGTCTCTTTAAACTCTCACTTGCCAGTTAAAGTATTCTAACTTAAACTTTGAAGTATATTTAATTAAAAAAAAAAAAAACAAACAGAAACCTTATTGAGGCATTATATTTACCTTAAACACAACTGGAAAATTCTTTCCTTTCTACCTTATTTAACCCCAACTAACTGGCACTGTGGAATATGTCTGCTCCATAAATGAATATTTATTGAAATCAGATTACACCCAGTAAGACTTTTAACCAAAGCAAAAGAAAAAACTACATAGAATGATATGGCATCTTTTACTGGCAAAATCTTTATCTGCATTCTGTTTAGAAAATGTTGTTTAAGATTTTCCCACTGGGGAGCTCAAAAGCGATGAGATCAAAGTTATGAATCTAACTGAGAAAACAGAATCCAACATAAGAGCCTCCAAAAGACTAATTAAAACCTCCATGCTTTCTTAGAGTGAGCAGGGACATGACCTAAATGCTGCTAAACCCTGAAGGATTTTTTTCTGTGACATGAACCCTGGGTAGATCACATGCCTAAATCCAAACTCTATAGACCTTATATAATTTTCCAGGCACTAGTTCTGAACTACATGTCCAAATAATTAGGATAAGCTATCAGATATCTGGAAGGGATTGTTCCACCCTTACAGTTGCAAAAACCTAACAGGAATTTCAATTATTGTGTGTGTTTCTGGTGCTTCATATTTCCTACACACTTAAATAAAGACAGAACTGTAAAATCTTTTTTCGTTATTGTTCTCAGGAGTCTAAAATTAGGCACCCATGAAGTTTTCACAGCAAGAGCACACACACAAAATCACAAATAACTGTATCACCATAGAAATGTCTCCCCTCCCAAACCCCTCCAAAGCCCAATTTAAGGCTTAGAATCTGTTCTGAAATTTACAAACCACAATTTGTATTTGCTTTTCCTGAAACTACATGTGTATCTGCACGGGCAGGAGCTGTATTGTTGTTTTAACACAGAAAACAGGCAAAAATTATCTGGAACAATATATATTGGGCCTAAGATAGACATAATAAATATTTTTGACCCATGACTGATGAACTAAAAGTATCTACTTGTTTTAGAGACTCAGTTTTCAAGTGGTAGGCCAGGTGGACTTCTGGAGCTTGTTAAATATTCCAGTGTTCCCAAATTTTTGTACGTTACCTTTATAAGTTACATAAGTTTGTATATGTGTTTGTGTGTGTATAGGGATTGGAGTTTACCCTGCTGGCTGTATAAGCAAAGAATTGGCTTTGAACTTCTCAGAGGTGTTGCTTTGTGAATGGTTTCTCACAAGATTTTTGGTGAGAAAATTGTGTTTTAAAGAGCAAAGAGCTTTTTTTTTACCTTACCAGGAAATGTTGGATAGTGGTCACAGTTTATTTTTGGGGGAGGGGTTAAGAGGATAATGTTTCACTGAAAAGCATTTCTGTTAAATAGATGTGAGAAAAATTTAAGCTCTGTGTTTCAAGAAAGCAGCAATTGATTTGCAGAGGGCAGAAAAATGGATTTTGCCAGTTGTGCACTTGGACATTTGCAGGAGGAGCCTAAGAACACACAGAAGATAAAGTGAAGTGGGCAGAACACAGTGTGCTTTTTTTCAACCAATCTTTGTACTCCTGAGTTTGGGCAATTGTCTAAGGGAATGAAGTCTAAAGAGCTGGAAGATATATAAAGGGTTTCCTGAGGAATCAAAGGACTGGCACATCTACTAAATGTGCAAAGGTCGTAATGTGAACTCTATTGTCTTTCATTCCTTGCTCTCATGTTATTAAATTCTTGAATTATATTTTCATTAAAGGTATATATATATCATGAAGAGCTGAGACTTAAACAAATACAGCATTTGGCTAAACTAAAATCAACCGTTTACAAAAATATCCCATGGAAAGTACAACACGCTGAAAAGTAAAATCTATAGTCAAGGAGACAGGAGAGGAGATTTTTCTTGGAGGTCTTCCTTGAAGAATTAGGATAGTGTTGAAAATGTGGGATCTAAGTCATATGATCCCTCTCACACCATAATCTGGTAGTGAAAACAATCTCAAGACCACATGATAGGATTTAGCACAGAGAAAATCTCAAATCTGTTGAAAATCCTTGAATAAGTTCCTAGAAACTGGTCGGTATCATTAGGAGGGTTTGAACTTTTAAGAATGTTTAGATACAAGAGACTAAGAATCCTGTCATACTTGGAATCTGCAAATGATTAATTAGCCAAGACCTCTGAAAGAAAGAGTGGACATTTAATGTTACATTTTATTTCTTATTTAGCTGCTTTGTTTTAGAAAAAACCAGCATTAGAAATATCCTGGGGAAAAAAACCCATTTAGTTATGAAGTAACTATTGTCCTCTGCTGCTCATAGAGTAGAAGAGAGGGTAATGAATGAAGCCTGCAGAATCAGGTAATAGCAGAAAGACAGTGACACGGAGGACACTGGAGTCAGAGAGGAATTGTTAAAGTTCAGGAAAACAGGACTGAAAAGAACTCATGATAAATAGCTGGACTTTTGTCAATTGAACTGGAGATAGCCAATTTTTTTTTGGCAAAATTTCTTGTCAAGATGTGCTTTTCTGTAGAATATAAAGCATGGAAGATCTAATATGCTGCTGTTGTGATGTTCACTAAGATACAGCAACCAGCAGTCAAGGTTTTTGTTGTGGTGGATTTGGAATGGGGATTTGACTCTCAGTCACACACATACTGAACGTTATTGGGTGGCTGTGAGGAGTGGGCTCTCTCATGGTTCCCCTGCCGTGGTTGTTCTGCTTTTCAGGCTGGAACAGGGTCTTTCACATCCTTATAAGAACTAGCACCTGTTGCTGTGGCTTTTGCACTTTGGATAAGTAAATATCTACTGGATAGTGAGTGACTCACCTAGCAACTCTGACTTGCTAATAACCTTTTTTCATTCCCTCCAGTAATGAGTGATCAGAAGAAATCAGAGAGACATTAAATCTTGTGTTTGTCCTGAGACAGAGTGTGAAAATTTTGTTAACTCTCGAGAATTTTCATGGGACAGGTAAACTACCTCTTTGCTCAAGTCTATTCAATCCCATGGTTTGATCTGCACATTCAAAAAACTGAATTGCATCAGCAGATGAGTCAATTAAAAACAGGATGCAAAAAATGCTCTGTAAAGAAATACTGTGGTCTTTGCCAGATGCTTAAACAAATCAGGCATCTGTGAACATAATAACTACCATGTACACTCAAAATTTCAATGTGATCTACAACGAAAATCTGTTCTTAAACTTGCTTTTAAGAAACATATCAGAAGATTGAAAAAGATTCATAAGCATTTCTTAAAGTTCACTTGAAATAACCAAGTCTGTGAAATGAAGATGGCAGTCTCACAAGTTTGCACTTCTCTGTATGAAATCACTTCTTTTGTCTGCTTGGATAAGCAGTGAAAGGTAAGTCATTAACTTGTTTAACAATAGTAACTTGCATAACCTGATAACCATCAGACTTTTTGACCTTGAAGACGAACCTAATTGGCTGGACAAGACATTTTTTTGGCTTTCCCTGAATCCAAGCCTTTCTTCCAGCCTGAAGATAACCTTCTCTGCCAAAAAGAAAATTTCCCTTCCATTTTTCAGTAGGGAACGACCAAGTATAAGTGCCATGATATGGACATCATTAAAACCATGTTTTAGAGCTGACAGCTCTTCTATTGTCATTAGTAGCATACATTGGGGAGGGTGGGCTAGTGAAATGTCTCATCTTCTCCCAGAAGCATGTGAACTCAGCTGTTGAATGCAATTTGTCACATTTAGGCATATGCTTAGTGCAGAAGTTGATTTGGTAGTAGGTACCACTCCCCAGTCAACCAGAACTGGAAATGAAGCTGTAAGAAGGTAACTCCCAAAGTAGTTCTTCATTTCTGATTGCATGGAAGAGGTATGACCTTCTTCCTTATATTTTTACTTCTTCCACTCTCTTTAACTTTCCTGGCAAGAGGCAGAGGGGTGTCATATTAAAGGCACAGGGTTAAATAACAGCATCATCCAATGCATTAGAGCAGATAAATGCTTTATTTGAGAAGTTTTATTGCTGGACATTTCCAAATATGTTTGGTCCTTCAGAGCTGCATTGGGGAAGAACTTGGGCTACAATAACTTGCTATTCTAAGCTTCTGCTGTTGTTCCTTGTGTTCTTCCTTGTTTCTATTTGGGTTTACTGAAACATAAGAGAAGCCTTTTTGCCACACGGAACATTCTGTTCTGTTGTCACCATGCATCACAACAATCTTTATGTAGGTACCTGACTGCTAAGAAAAGCTCAGCAGATGTCAGATATGCTACAAGAAGTTCCTGTCCTACTGTCGGGTTGATTTGTCTTTCACATGTGCCTCTGAGATCCCAGCAGGCCAGAGTCTCAGTGGGTGAAAATCAGGACAGAATTAGAATTATTTTCGATGAAGTACTGTTCAGAAAATAGTAGAGTATATTCCTGAATTTTGTCTCTTTATAGAGGAGTAAGTCGTATAAACAGCAAAGCTGGTTCTAGAGAGAGTCTTTTGTTTTCTTTATACCATTACACCTTTTAACATTGCATGGCTTCTGAAACACTTACAGTAGCTGATGCTGCTTTGCTCATGTACTCAAGTTTTGCAAGCCTTTTTTCATCTTCACATCTGCTCTTTTGCTAACCTTCTTAACCATCAGATAATATCTGCCAAATAAAGTCTCTCTCAATGAGATTTAAAGGAAAATTCTTGATAATGTACCAAGTGTTCCTGGAAAGAGGATGTTATTGCCTAAAGTGCACACAGTGCTTGGATGATGGAGGTTTTTCATTCCTCCCTTTAAAGTAAATATTCAAAAGGGTCTGGTCATATTTCCATTTCTCTTTCTGCCCAGTAGGAGTGTAAGAAAGCAATGTTTCTATGTGGGGTGCTTGTCTTAAGCCAAGTACTCAAGTTGACTCAAATAGAGATTGTGTAACACAAGCCAGAGGGATGCTGCAAGTTAAACACATCATCTGGTTGGATACAGACTAATCTTCACACAGATATGAACTTACCCCTATCATTTCCCTTATACACTTGTTCTAAAGGAGACCAGAATGCAAGTTATGTCTTCAAGCAAAGTGTCCCAAAATAACAGCTTTTTTAGGAGTGGCTGAGAGTTCAACAAAAGATGAAGTATCAGGCCTGGGTTGTCCTAGCAGAGGTTCATCCTGGTGCTCTTGGTACAGCCTCACAGGATGGGTCAAGCCCCAACTCCCTGCAGTTCATCGCCTCTTCTCCACCTCTATGGATCTAGTGCTAACTTGTTATACGAGAGCTTTCTGTTTTGCTGTAACTTCCAACACCAACATGCAGAATCTTGCTTTTATTAAAAAAAAAGTGCTTTTATTTCTATTTTTCTGTTCAAAACAAGCTTTTTGGCATGAAGAGCAAAATCTGTCTCATCAAAGGGCAGCAGAGTATAATACAATCCATTCTCATAACAATGAGGGGAGGCAGAAGGTGGTGTTTAGATATGCTCGTAGCTTATTTGCTTTGTGTGCCACACATTCCTGTGGTTGATGGAATGCCAGCAATAGAAATAACACTACCTAAGAAATGAGGGGCTGCCTTTTATCTTGAGATCAGAAAAGTAGGGTTCATGCACTTTAGTCAGCTTTCAAAAGGCTTTTAACTTTGTGCATGAAGTGCAACTCTACCAGCTCTGCCATGATGATAAAAAAATACTGTCTAATATGGGAGAGGGCTGGGGCTTAAGAAGTGTTTTACAATATTACATGTACAATTGTTTGCATGGTTTGCAGAACATTTTTTCTACCAAAAATGTCTGTTTGTCAAAAGTCCGCTCATTTTTCAGTTTTGATAAGGCTGAAATCCTGCTGTAGGACCTATTGGAATAATATTTTATAACATTTACTATGAAGCATACAGAAATTAGAGGCAATGCTATTTATTTGCAGGAAGCTATTTATTTAAGCATATTTAAGCCATTTCCATGTCCTCCCCAAAATGTTAGCTCAGACTTATTCTGGATTCTCATAAGTCAGGTCCAGTCTATAAATGAGTGGGATTAATTTAGTCATCTCAAAGTAAAGGTCCCTTCAGGTATCTGTGATACTTCGTCCATGAGCAGTAGGAAAATGGGACAGTTCATCTGTTGTCTCCTGATAACATAATCCCAGGAGACTGAAATCTGATATCAACTAGAAATGCATGTTTTGCTGTTTTAACTGTGAGAAAAGCTATGCTGGAGAACATCAGGAGACATGGTAAATGGTGAGAGGAAGCTGGTTTAAAGGAGAACTTAAAAATAAATCCCCAGGCATGTCTGTTTAACATTGTTTTCAAATATTTATGTTTCAATAAATTATAAAGTCTCTGGAGGTAAGACTATTATGATGAACATAGATATCTTAAGGATAGATGTTGGATGGATTTTGCATAGTCCTTATTAAAGCCATAAATTATGCCATTTGCAGGTAAGAAAGAAAGGCTTTGGGGTCAGAATTTGGAAGACTCTTGGAGGTCTTCTTAGATAGTAACTCAGATCCTTAGCTTCAAATAGCTATCACAATTTCCTATTGGCTTAAACAGAACAATAATTGGTAGGGAAATGTATTTGCAGACCAGAAATAGCTGCAGAATGGAAACAGGCAAGTGCATGGACATTACTGTGCCTTGCTCTGATCAACCAAACGTAAAGTGATGCTTGGGCAAAGCAGGAGGCATTGCTTCTGTGTGTAAATATCTTGCCAGAGACTGACAATATACCCTGTTGGTAACAGAAGGGGGAGGAAAAGAAGGACAAGTAAAAGACCTGGATTTCATTCAAGCGGAGCCTGTGCTTCTCCATTGATAGAAATTGCCTAGACTATTCTCCTTATGTGAAAACTGGACTTTGAGACTGGCCCAACTAAGATATAGACTAACCACTAAGTGCAGACTAACCACTGAGATAAAGTTTTTAATTGCTAGTCAGCAAAGTTATGCTCTAAATCATAGCAGGGGTGTGCTTCTTGACATCTATTGCCTGCCATCTATTGAAGACTCTGGTGCTTGCTGTGGGTCTTATGCCCACCCTTTTGAAACCATCTTTGGAAGTGATCAAAGGCCATCTGATATAACATCAACTTGGATGCTTTGGGTCTTTGTCTTCAGTAAACATTTAGAATCATCCAAATTAAAGTGCTCTCACTATATACAGCACCAGTGAATTTTCTTACTCTAGATGTCAAGAAATGAACCACAAGTCAACAGCTTTTGCAGAACTCAGAATGAGTTTTCTTGACAAAAGGGGGAAAAGGGACTCATAGGGGATAAACCTGTTCTTTGCTCTTGTATCTTGAAAGTTGGTGCCACTTCTAAAATGATGCCACATCTCATCTTCTATAAACCATACTCATGACACTGGAGAAGGACGTTGTTTTTCTTATATAACATCTCACTCTGCCAACCTCTAAGCATAGCAACCAGGATCTTTCTCTAATTTCCAGCGAGACTTGCAACGCAAGTGAAACATTGTTGACTTCAACAAGTAAAGGTGTCTGGAACTTCTATGTACCATTTTCTGAACAATTATGGGAAATATTTACTGGAAAATGCTTCTGCCTTTCTGAGAGTTCAAAGAGGGGATGCGAAGTTCCTGAAATCTGTGTGAGAAATGAGATTAATAACCATTTTCACTTTGGGGCAATTGACTTAGAATAGCTTTCATTCAGTTTGTAGATTGGTTATTATTTTTGGTAAAAAGCCAAAAGGAAACTACTCACTACTGAGAGTACAGGATGTTGATTAGAGGCATAATTTCTCACAAGAAGTTTCATCATGGATAGATATGGGGTTGGGATGGATAGATCATTATATGCATATACTTTTATCAAGCATTTTATCAAGTGTTATTGGAAGCAGCATACAGCTTTTCCCTTCAGTGTTTCACCCACTTGTGTCAGCGTGCAGTCCTTGCCAGAGGACACCTTCATCTTTTTTAGGAAATGCATCATGCAGATGACTAACAGGTTCCAGAACCACTTACAGATGAGTATCAGGCACACTGCGAGTAATCCTGTTGCTGTGCAGTCACTCATGAAGAGAGAAGAAAGCATTTTAAATATGGAAAAGTCATCCTTATTTTTAGAGTTCTATTCTGTCATTTCTACACGTTCATTTGCATGTTTCAACCTATCCTGGTACAGAATAGTTTACTGCAAATCACAGAGCAATGACTCTGCGAAGTTATATATCTGAATAAAACATATAAATGCTGCTGCTATTACACAGAATAGAAATATTAATAAGCAGTGTGAGTTAACTGGACTGAATTATTTTAGCAAAGGATTTCAGGGAGACTGCTCCACTCAATAGGCAACTGGACCAGAAGAAAGGAGTCATTGCAACCTGTTTTTTACTTGATTGTTTACACGGAAACCTTTTCTGTGTGGTTTTATAACTAACATTATTCATGTGGATAAACTTTTCCTTATCCATCCAGGTTATCCTTGTACATTGACCATTAATGTTCTTTTGTAAAGAGTGGTTGCTTTCTGTTTATTGTATTCATCAGATAGCAAGTGTTGTGTAAAACCTGCCAAGCTGGAGTTTGTCCAAAACATCTTTTTGGGAGGAATGTTGATGTATCTGTACCATTCCCCTACAGAGTTCAAAGTTGTCCAGAAACAGATTTCGCATCATTAAGTGGTGATTGCTCATGTGTTGGGTTCATGATTGATCACAAGGCAAATACATGGGAGATTTGCTCAATTAGGAGTCATATCATTTGATCCTGGTATCTTAGGATTTATGTTTGCAAGGCTATGAAAGACTCATTAACTTTCTCCTTGGCTTCTAAAGAAAAAGTTATATTTCTTTGGCTCAGGTTATCTTTGGAAGGAAGGCACTGTCATAGCTCTTAATCAGAAGCCTGCCAGATATTAAGTCTGTGATATGTAGCTCTATTTTTAAGCATTCATGCAAGGAAATTCCTTCTCTTTCTAAATTTAAAATTTGACAGCAGTTTAACAGAGAATATTCTGGATATTCTCAAACACACATCATATATTTTTCCTATATTTTTCCCCCTACTACTCAGGTCATCCAGTTTTAGTTTACCAAATTCTTCCTTTTCCATTTGTGATCCTCCAAAAGAAGTTCAGTTCAACATTCAGATCATGTCTTCTGTTGCTTTAGACAGCTTAGTGACCAAACAGAGTGATTTCAGATAACTTCTCTTATGGCCACCTTTATCTTGTTGAATGCAGTTATTTCTTCTTTTATACCTGCTTTAGAAAACGTAAGTGAAAGCAAAGGATCATAATGTAGGGGTTGGAATATGTACACGCAGTGTTCAGACATGCATAAAAAAACCAGACTGGAGTAATTATATTTTATTAGCCTTTTCACTTCCATCTTCTATGATTCTCTATTCAGCATCTGTGCAGTTTTATCTCTGTAAGTTCTCTTCCTTCTGTATTTTTATTTTCATGTATGTTGCTTGACCCTGCAAAAGCTGGAAAATTGGGCTCAGGAAGTGGAACTTCTATATATCTCCATATTTTTAATCCGAACTTCTGTAAATACAACCTTCCTCAGAGGCCTTCCATTCCTTCCTGGTAGCTGCCTGGAAAATACTGTGAAAATCCTCTTTTTCACTGTATTTCCAAGCTTTCTGTCTTGAATTAGGAAGCGACAATATGTGAGAAAAAGCAAAAATTCTATGAAACACTTTTTAGATATCATAAATGATATTTCCTTTCCAACTTGTTTGTGTTCAATTCATGCTTTCAGTTGTTCCTGTGTTCCAAACCATTTATTGTTCAGATTTCTAAACAATTTTGTCTTCCTTTTCTCCTTTGTGACAAAGACATAAAATATTCCCAGTTGTTTTTTTCTCTCTTTTCTGTCTTCCACCTATCATTTGTAAAATTTTTTTTTTCTTTTTTCCTAGTCTTGCCTCAGTGATGATCTCCTTTTTAAATACTAGGTCTCCTTCTCAAGGGTTTCAACTCTTTATTCCTCTTCTCCTTATATATTCTGTAGTCTTTCTTGTATTGGGTTTCTGCATATCTTTATCTCCCTCTTTTTGTTTTACTCGTATGGCTGGCCGATCATGCTTGGATTTACCCAACACAGAAAGTGTAAAAAGTTTGCTCTCATTCTTGTTTTTCTTTATTTTTCTTTCCTTGACCCTCATCTTGTGTAGTTTCTAATATAAGTTCTGTTTTCATGTGATATGGGTAAAAGAATGAACTCTTTCCTACAAGCCTTAATAGGGAACCAGCCCAGGTGTTCCACAGCACAAAATCGTAGTTCTAGAATTTCAGTGTTATAGCTGTAGGCATTGAAAGGCAGTACAAGGAAATCCAGGCAGAGATATAGAGATTAAGGGAGAGATGGAGAAAAGCACAGGCAAGTGAGGAAGCAATTAAATTAATAATTAATAATGCTTTTGCTATTCAGTTGCCTAGTCAGTGCTCAAAGCTTCAGCGTAAAATTAGTAAAATTTAAAAAAAGATCAGCCAAAGTCTACATGAATATGTGGAGGCTATTTGTTTAATTCCTCATTAACCACATAGAAGTGTCACTGCTGAGACTATGTGCCCCTATTGGCATCACCTGATGCAGAGAGCACTCCAGGCCACAGGACACAGAGATGTTCTCGGTAAAAAAATCCATAAGTATCCGTTAATTTGATAATTTGTNGAATGTTACCCTACTGAGTTTCTTTTCCCCCGATCTCCACCCAATACATGAAGTCTCAGATAATTTGACAGAAGCAGAATCCATCTCTCAAAATTTTCCCTTCAGTCCTTTGTGGCTATTTAGCGTTCTTTAACATTTTACCTCATCAGCAGTGAAAACCTTTGACTCTACCTGCCAGGTTCCATTTCCTATCACTTTCATTAATTCCAGACAATTACAGTGTTTGTTTAATTACATAGCACAACAAATTATGCTAATCAATTCTGTTTACACCCAACTGGGATTCCTCATGGTGCATGGATATCTGTAGTTGGTGAAAAATGAGGAGGAAAAGTGATGAAATTAATTTGATAATTCGTTACCCTAGAAGCATGCCCAGGCTGAAACTTCATCTGCAGACTCCTGTCCAACCTGAAAAGCTTGGGTCTGAGATCCAGTCTGAAACTTTTCTCTCAAGGAAGCTGTTAAACTATTGAAAAGGGCTCTAGAGGGTCTGAGCTCTTTAGATTTTATGTTTATATTTACTTTTACGTGCTTTAAAAAAGGAATTGTTCTCATCCTTCTTACTGTAACTGCATTGTTACATTGCCACACACTGTTCTTTTTTGCTGAAACATGAATTACAGTAGTGGGACAGGTAAGATTAACAGAAAAACAAAACAGAAGGGGAAGAAAACAAGCACACATAACTGACCCTTCAGCCCTCCACTTCTACAGTCCATGAAATCTCTGCACAAAGATTTACCTGTTTAATTTTTTTCATCCCCAGACATTGATCCTAATCTTTCTGGAGATTATTTGAAGGATACAAGAGGATATAGTCCAAAATATAGTAATATAAATACATATTTCCAAAGTCCTTCAGTGAGTACTAAAATATTTTTGCTCCCTAATATAAGTAAAAAAATTCTGATTTATATATACTGATGTAATTTCTGTGGACTGACAGAAAGATTTGTCAATATGGCACTGCGTCATAGCCAGAGTCTGATAAAAGCTCATGAATTAAAATTTATGCTTAAGTGATATATGGTGCAGCTTACTGTGGAATCACCCTGGCAATATATTTCATTTAAAATTTGGCATTTTTGGATTCATTTGACAGTTGCATTTACTCTGCAGATCCTACAATACCATTGGAACAGGTTGAGGCCACATCATCACATATGTGATTTCCAATGAAAAATTGGATACCTATAATCTGGAGAGAGGGAGGACACTTTTCTGTATGTAATACATACATATAATTATTTAGAGAAATGGGTCCCTTTGAAAACAACAAAGAGGAATCAACTGTTTTCAGGCACTTCTCTTCCTTACAAACATATTTCTGCTTGTCTGGAAGGCACACCAGTAAGCTCCAGACATGCTCATATAATCTCAGTATTGGCAAAAGTACAGTATTGCCAAGGGGGCACATTCAGAGGTAAATTGATTTCACTCTTTTAATAGAAAAAAATGCATGATATTGCAAAACCTTTTGAAAAAGAAACAACACCAAAGTGAAACAGCATCCCTTTACATGTGCATTGGAATCATTCCTAAGTGCATTAAGAAGCTTAGGTGATTTTCAGTCAGACCCAAAAGTTATACCCAGATGTGAATAAATGACTATGTGGACTGCTTTTCTATTTGAAAAATTACATGTGCACCACAAAATAATATATGATATGTGCCAGAATACCCTCCTGGTGTCAAGTTTGTGATGAATGAATATCATGCTGGAGGAGGCAACATGCTTTCTTCCTATTTTTTCTTCCATGCTTGTAGATTTATATTGAGATAAAAAATGACATTCTGACGCACTTGCTGTTAAGCAGTTTTTGAGAGATACACCCTGTTCACTAGCACTGATCAAAGACATCAGCAATTTGTGGGATCAAATTGTGGCTACATCTGGGCAAAATCTGATGGAGGGTGGAGGGAGGGGCTCTGTTACCTGCCTCCCTTCCTACTGCATGACTTGTTTGCAGTCAGACTAAAGACTGTCAGTGCAGTGTGGTGTGTTTAAATGCAACACTGCCATGTGCTCCAAGGGATAGGATCCAGACTGCCCGCGCAGGACAGCTGTCTGCATGCATGCAGTGAATTTTGGCTTTGAGGGCATCTGTGAGGCCAAAGGTAGGGAGCCTGGGTAAATGAAGAGCTGAATGGCTCCATTGTCTCTCCAGCACCTGTTTAAAACTTTACAAACACTTTCCAAAAAAGGCTTCATGTAAAAGGCAGAGAGGTAGGTTAACCAAAGCAAAGGCAAATCCTTAAAAGCAATCCAGTGCTCTATTACTGGGAACACCTTTAACCCATGCAGGACACATAGTTACAAGAAATTTTTCCATTGCTCACCTCCTTCCACATTTCTAAGTACCTCTTACCTGCACATGTGAAGGAAAAATGGTTCAACTCTGCTACATTGCAGTACATGCAGTAAAGTTCTGACTTCTTAAAGGAAGCCTCAAAAACAATCCCAGCAACCACAAGAGTTTTCTGACCCAGACATGTGTGGATGGTTCAGATCATGTGGTTTTCACTTTTCCTGTAATTAACATATCAGAAGACAGGGTCAATATATTACCTTCCTAAGATTATACTTTTTTCTGAGTGTATCTTACCTGATGTGAGACAAGTTGCTTTATACAACTCATATACAGACTAGTGATGTTTCTAAAGATTAGAAAACCATCACACTATGGGAAATAATCATGGCTTTTCGCTTCACTCTACTATTGTGATAGTCAGGAAAAAACAGGTCTGAGTTTGTTTTAGGAGGAAAACTGCACATCCAGATACAAGACTTCGTGTTTGTGAGGCAAGGTGAAATTAGAAGAAAAGAAAGGAAATGAAGAAGTGGGGAGACAGATGTAGGACTTCTTTCCCAGATTCAAATGATGAGGGGTGTTCTTATCTGTTTGCATCACTTGTAGGAACTGAAATGAAATATTTGTGACTTCTACTGATACTACTAGGACATCCTTGGAAAAGGACAGCATTAGAAGAGTGTTATCAGTGTGTTCTCAAGCTTTAACTCAATAATACAGAGAGAAATGCTAAGGCCCTTGGCTTCCAGATAATCCAGATGACTTTGTTTCCTTTTTGGCAGTCTCACAGAAAGACGGGAGAGGAAGTTTTACAATGTCAACAGGGCTGTATGTGTCCGTCGGCGCAGGAGTCTCTGGTGACAAAAGGTTGTAAATATCCAAACTCAGGATTTCCTTCTTTTTTCTTTTCTATTTTCTTTCATAATATGTAGTATCTCATTTGTCTCACTTTGAATGCATCTTTTTAAAGGATGCCCTGAAAATCCTTTCAGATTTTAGATTTGAAAGAATATATTTGTAACTATCTGCAGTGTGTGTATTTGGTACACCACCCACACTTCATTTCTAGAAGAAGATTCCAAATCTTCCAAATATTTTGAAGTAATTTCAACAACCTCTAAAAACAGCAAGAAAATGACAGCATGGAAAAAGGACACCTGATCTCCAGAGTTTTCAGAATGATCACCAGTCCTTGTCAACTATTTCAAAAGTGGGAAGGATATAATTTTGAGTGAGAACGATAATAAGTACAGTTGGAAGAACAAAAGACATTTTCAGCACTTCAGCACACCTCCCTTACTCACAGCACTAAACCCAAGTACTGTGATTCACATATCACATACAAAATTCCTGAGATTAACTCCTCCAATTTAGTTTTCCCAGAGGTTTTGGTCTATACCAATTACTTAGCATTCCTTCCCTTAACAGGTCTAACTGAAGAAAACCTGTGGGCTGAGACAGTAATCAAAACCTTCTGGTGAATTGCCCAGTTCACCTCTTTCAGCCAAGATGTACTTCTTTACATCCAGGGCACCAAGCCAATGCCTTTCTCTGCTGTTTTTAATGGCTAATATCAGCACCATTACTGAAAGTCCTTGATGGAGAGATCAGAGGCTCTGGAGTTCACCAAAACCTTCCCATAATTTTCAGGAGGCAAAGGCACCAGGAAGGTGTTTTCCCCACCTTGTAAAAGATAGGGAAGTGAAGAAGCTCATGGGATGACTTTCTTAGTGAAGAAACTCATAGGACCACTTTCTTTTGTTTCTGCTCCAAATCAGCAAGTGCCCCTGCAGCCTGAGTGCCCTGTATGTGACCTGAAACAAGTAATTTAATCCGTCTGTGCTTTACTTCCACAACTATAAACTGGAGATAATCCTTCTCCACTTCTCCAGGCAGCCTGGAAGATAAATTCGTTAATTCTTGGGAGCTGCTCAATACTTTGACAAATTGGGCTCTCTGCATGCAAGCACTTACAAAAAATTTCTACTCCTGAAGCAACCCTTCTTCTATCTGACAGCTGAAAGATGTAGGTTTGAACGTACTAATCCACTAGGCCTTAAGACTTTAATCCTCCAAAGTCACCCTAGTGATTATTATGCCTGGTTGAGCATCAGAACTGAACAAACAAATGCTGAATAAAGTCAGCCTGCCAAAAGATTTCACTTCAGACATTTAGGTTTTGTTGGGGTTCTCCCCTTTCCCACCTCAGGCTCTCCGGAGAAAAAGAAAACAAGCTGATTGAATATTAAGACATCTGCCAGACTTGTTTTTTACCACAAATACCATGAAGCAGCAGCCATGGAACTCAAACCCCAAATATCTCGCTCTGGCGGGGGAGGCAGGAAAATGAATAAGAACAAAGAGAAGGAAAGAAGAATATCTGAGGATGGAGAAAAATGTGATAACAGTGGTCTTGGTCAGGTCCATTAAAATATTGTGCATCTTCACAGGCAGCAAGCTCCAGGACAAGGCTTGTGTGTGGGTAACCTTATTTGTCGCAGTACGTATACAGCAGTCACCAGAACCATGTTAGTGTTGTGTTTCTCTCCCCTTCTCTTGTTTGACCATTTACTTTGAACTAAGTTTACCTCACTGTCCTGAAGAGATGCACAGAGGAAAATGCTTTAAAAATAGACAAGGGGAATTTTATGCCGATGAAGAAAATAATACTATGGGATGGACAGGTCTTTGAGTCAGTCCTGTTTGATCCCCAGTGGTGCAATGAGATTTGGATGGATTGCATCAGCCATACTGCCTCTCTGATAATTGTGAACATAAAAAGGCCATAAAGGACAATTGATTTCCTGCATCTCTGCATATTTCTTCCCCTATATTTTCTTGCCAGATATTGCTGGTGATTTATATAAATCTCATCACTCACTTTTATACATCTATTAATTAGGACCATATTACACAGTTTTATAACTGAAAAGCAAATATTTTAAAACATAATTCTCTGGAAATAAAATGCTATTATTCAGGAGAAAGTATTTTTTAGCAACCAGTTGAGCGCTCAGAAATTACAAATCACCATGTAAGTTTCAGACTAGGGCTAAGTGGGCAACCATTCTTTGCGTTGAAAAACTTTATCTTCCACCCTGATAGCTCCAAGGACTTGTACTCATCTGTTGCTTTTAACTCATCAGTTACACTTTGAGGTTCAAACACTAAAATCGCATTTGTGAGTGGATCCAAGGTTTACAAGTTTGCTGTGGTTCTAATCAGCAACATGCTGTTCAAGTACTATTTATGAGAACTTGTTGATACAGAAAACGGGACTGGAAATATTGCAAAAACACACTCAGTCTGGTATGGAAGCAACTTCCAAGAAGCTATTTTTGAGCAATTTCCACTTCTTGTCTTGCCCTTAAACAGGAAGCAGTAAAAATCATAACAGTAACTATGTTTAAGTTCTCAAGCTTTATAAAACCTTGCAAACAAGTTTCTGACGGCATAGGTTCTGGTAGCTTCTTATTGAATTCAAATAAATTTTACCCTCCTCATTTTGTGCTTTCCTTACCAAGAATACCTGTACCCTCTCAGGTTTTTAGAAGAAAGACTTTTTAGAAGCTAAACACTACATTTTTGTCAGTGACAATTCTTTGGCAGCAACTAATTTCTATTAGTTCTTCAGAGTTCGAGAATTTGGCTGAGAAGTCGTTGTCTAATGGTTATGTCAACATATTACCACACGAATCATGTTGTTGCTATTGTCCTGAAGCAGCAAATAATTGTAGAGCAAATTAATCTCCTCATTTGTAAGTGCTTAGGATTTTAATTCAGCATGGATGCTCAGACCAGTAGCAGGAACTTTGCATTGTCCTTCAAATAAACATTTAGTCCCAGCAAATGCTGGTAGCACCATGGATGTTACATGTTTGCCTTATTTGTCCTTGGCTGATAATAAAGGAACAGACATCTAGCAAGCATAATAGTTGTTATGGAAAGGGGAAAAAAAAAAAAGCTGCCACTTTCCTTTTGTCAGATAAAAGAAAAGAATTTTAAAAAGCATCTTGCTTCTGAAATTGTTATTAGCAGGAGAAAAAGTAAGAAAAGATACATTTCACCTTTTGCATCTCTCCAATCACTCAGCATGTTCTACTTGTTTTACTGGAGAAATCATTTTATCAGCTAATTGTGTTTAGAACAATAGCTGATGAAGCACATGGGAAGCTGAGCTACATGTTCATTGCCCTTGTGCCTGCTCAGGATGTCCACCACGTGCAGGCGACCTCGCAAGCCTTCCCAATAGAGGGGATTTCTGTCCCTGACCTTTGCAGATGTCATGCTGGGCTATTTTTGTCGGTGAGGTTAATTTAGGATATAAATCGGAAAGGAACTTGTTACCGTGTGGGAAGAAACACACAGCACAATCTTTGTGGAAGTTTTATCTGTGGTCCATATCTCAAAGTCATAAAAAGGAATCTGACTGATATGCATGGGAACTAAATCAGACCCTTAAAAATTTTTTACAGCAATCTCCTCTTTTTCTTTTGCCTTTCATTCTTTTTCCTCTTCTCTTGCAAGTGAGTTAAGACTCTTTAAATGTCTTCTCCTTACTACCCCTTTACTTAGTTCAAAGGTATGTGCTGATTTGTGTTTTATTTAGCATTCGTTATATAATAGTTTCTTTATTAAGAAACACTGTACAAATATGATTGTATGTTAGATAAATGAGTTAAAATGGCCAATGCTGGCATAGTTTTACAAACAAAGATAGATGTATCTTGTTGAAAAGGATCTCAGAAAAGTTGGCTGAGAAAGGGCCCTAAGAATGGAAGTAATCCCTGTCCCTTTCTCGGCTTTTAAATATTTACTCCAAGACATTGTGGCTAGATTACAAGGATGAAAATATATCTGTCTCACAGTACTATTACCTTAGTTAATTGAAGAATATGCAAGGTCTGAAAGTAAGGTTTATTGTCTTCTCTTTGCTGTGAGGAGCTACTGATACCTGTAAGTTCATACACACACATATATGTGTATCTATATATATACATACATGCACACAATTATTTGTTTTTTGATGTTAAAACAAGGTGCTCTACTCCCCCAGGAAATGAGGCTTCCTCCAGATGTGCACACTTTTCATGACAGAAGTCTAGATGATGGGCCAGAGTGGGAAGGGGAGCAGTGCTGTGTGGCATCTGCTTTCTGCACAGCTGAACAAGAGTATTTCTCAATGCTGTGGCACCATAGCACATTTCAGAAATAGTAAAAATCTACAGTGAGGACATTTCCACTGGGATTTAAGAGGTCAACACAGAGAAGTGAGAAAACTTTATACAGTTCAGGTCTGAAGGAAGCCTTTAATTACCAAAGCTTTTAGACTAGTTTTATTTTTCTGGAGAAAGGAATGTATACCAATGCTAGACTGGAAAACAATCTCCACACTTTTGTAAAGGGATATGATCTGTGTCTTTTCTAACATCTCTGTCACACTATCAGCCCTCTCTTAAGAAAAACCAGCCATTGGAAATCTGCCAGATCTCAAACTATCTCAAAAGAAGCAGTGGTCAATTAACCGGCAAAAACATTTTGCTGTTGCAGAGTTTCATTTTGACCTTCGCCCACTGTTTAATTTTCCTCCTTGTTTCTCAGTGAAGGTGAGGAAGTAATCTTTTAATCATATTCTGGATCAACTCAAAATAAAACCCCTGAGTCTTACAGTATGCTATTTGTTACTCAGTAATGTAAGCATTGCTCGCTTCTTTTCTTAGTTTTGTTTACCCTTTCTGAAGGAAAGGTAACAGAGCTGGAAATAGATAGCAGTAATGGTCTCAGTAATATTCTATAAAGAGATAATATCATCTGCTACTCTTTCAAGGCATTAATTTGTATATACATTTAAAACTGATGTTTACTCCCTAAGTGTTTTTGTCTTGTAGGAATTCATGTTTAATGTGTTACCTACCAGGAACATGAAATCCATATCAGCATCACTGCTTTGCTGGTCATAATCCCTCTTATAAATAAGGTATGCGCTTAAATGAATGACTGTGCATTTTTCTGTGCTAAACTGCTTATTGTACAACTGAACCTACTTCATCAAGTTAGTTTCATTGCTAAATGTCACTGGTATGAAGAAATGTGAACTCTCCAGAATCACCCAGGGTAAAATTCATCATGTCATACTTAACCTAATTAAAAACTGGCCATCCAGGCTGCGTTAGCCACCTAGACTCAAGAGGTAGAAACAAGCCTTTCCCAACAGTAAATCATGTTTAGGACCAATGGGATAAATCACAATATGCAAATGCCTGGGATTTTTATCATTGTATGCGAAGGCAGATGACGTGATTTGCTTGGACTTAATTTCTGACTTAAAGGGTATAGATAATGGATCAGATAATCCCAGTTTTAAAAAATCTACCCTTATCCATTACAATTTTTCTGACAGTTTGTCTTTCTGAACTATGCCACGAACTTCTTCTCTCTCTCTCTCTCCTCCCCTGCAGGTAATAATACTGATGGAGCAGTAATTTGAGATATTTTAACAAGATCAGCGATACTGCATTGCAATGCCAAGACCAATATTCATGTGGAGATGCTATGTTTTTTCTTCTGGTAACATGCTCTCTTGGTTTCTCTTCGTGGTTTCCTGGAATATGGTATTTTTTTCTCGGTTTTTACAAAATGTAAAGTGAAGTTTATGTTTATGAACAGAATCTTGGAAACCAGAGATATTTGTCTCAGAAGAAGTCCGGTAAGGGCACCAAGAGGACAAATGAACATTTTTCTGAGAGTAACCCTGAAGAATCCCACACTCTTGGCAGAGTGAGCAGTTCTCAGTTTTGCAGTGGTTAGCCTTGAGGTGGATGACCAGTGACATGCATCTTTGAGAGCTGGAATTGAGCAGATTCCATCTGTATTTCTCTCATAAATTGCAACATCTAGCAGAAGACAGAAAAGATCTTTAATCATTGGTGGTCTGGGCCAGACGTGAAGATACTACCAAAAGTAAAGAGGCTTGCTTTCCCACATAATTTTTGCATCCTGACGGTTTCAACCAAAAAACTCAGGTTACACAAAACACAAAATCTAGGCCAAAATCTTTCCACTTACAACTAGGCAAACCTCATTGATTTCTTAGCCAAAACCTGATGCTGTGCAACCGAAACCCTGAGACCCCAGGAGCAGAGAAAACAGGAAGATCATATATTTATCCACAGACCACTGATTTCCTAGTTTTATACTCCAAAGATTATAAGAATATATACTCCAAGATTATAAGAAACTAACAATGCCATCCAAGTCCCTTTGGTTGTGAATGCACTATCAATTGCATATCACATATATATTTTAGATCTTTGTAAGGAAGCATAACATTTTTAAACTTTGTTTTTAAATGCTACACTCAAATAGCTGCTGTAGAAGTAATAATGAATTGGGTCTGAATTTGATCAAGACTTTGGGATTTTTTTCAAGGAAAACTGATGCTGTGCTTAAAGTAATTGGCTGGTATCCTCTCACAAAATTTCAAGTTTCTCCTAATGGAACTTTTTTAGTCATTTAATTGCAGAGAGTAACTTTTAACAGAGGGAGTTGGGACGATGTAGCAGTATAGTAGAACTTATGAGGTGGCCTCCCAGCTCCAGAGGTAGTACTAATTGTGCTGAGCTACCTCACTTTTACAGACGGTTGTATGAAACATCTCTTACTGGAAGGAATTAAGCTTCAGCACTTAGATACTCAGCAGTCATGGCCAGGAACTGGGATGCTTCAAAAAGCCAGTGGGAAGTGCTTAGATTTGAAATTTCCTCTCCAGACTGAGTTGAGTATATGCTTCAATGCCATAGTTAAGTGGGATTTATAAGGATTTGGCCTTCACAGTCTGAAATTTACCTGTCTTCAGTTTATCTGTCTCAGCTACAGTTTTGCATCATGAATGTTTATATATTCTGCACCATATCACTGCTGGAAAAATCTAATGTATTCTACAGAGCAGAAAGCCTCTTCCCTATCTGTAAGCACAGGGACTAGAAGTGCCTTTCTAATTCCAATTTGTTCTGACTTGCCTTGGAGATATAAACAGTGTTTGCACACAGAAAATCTCATAGAATTTTAGTATTGTCACTCTCTTGGTATCTTGTACTGGGGATTCAAACCTCCTAGAGCTAAGGAGCAGGCAGAGACCACAGACACAAGGTGCTGAAGGTGTTTTCCACTTACCACCTACCATCCCTGTCATCCTTTTCAGTAGAAGTAGCCATACAGGTAGTCAGCCTAGAATAGAGAGAGGTGTTCCTGATCCATTCATTATCTTAGGATCACATAATGGTTTGGGTTGGAAGGGACCTTAAAAATAATCTTTTTCCAACCCCCCTGCCGTAGGTAGACCACGCTGCTCAGTGCTCCATCTACACTGACCTTGAACACTTCTGGGGTGGGGCATCCACAGCTCCTCTGGGCAACCCGTTCCAGTGCCTCACCACCCTTTTTATGAAAGAATTTCTCTGTAATATCTAACCTAAATCTACCCTCTTTCAGTTTAAATCCATTACCCCTTGTCCTACCACTACAGGGCTTTGTAAAAAGTCCCTCTTCAACTCTCTGGTAAGCCCCCTTTAGGTACTGGAAGGCTGCTACAAGGTCTTCCTGGAACATTCTCTTCTCCAGGCCAAACAACCCCAATTCTGTCAACCTGTCTTCATAGGACAGGTGCTCCAGTCCTCTGATCATCTTTGTGGGCCTTCTCTGGACTCACTCCAGCAGATCCATGTCCTTTTTATGCTAGAGGTCCCAGAGCTGAATGCAGTATTCCAAGTGGGGTCTCACAAAGCAGAGCAGGGGGGAAGAATCACCTCGATCTGCTGGCCATGCAGATTTAGATGTAGCCTAGGATGTTGTTGGCTTTCTGGACTGCCAGTGCACATTGCCAGCTCATGTTGAGCTCCCCATCAAGCAATACCCCCAAGTCCTTCTCTCCAGGGCTGATCTCAATCCCTTCTCCACCAAGCCTGTTTGATATCTGAGTTTGCCCTCATGAAGTCGCAGGACCTTCATTCAGTAGACAGGGCATTAGGTAGGGATTTTTGTTCCCTGAAGAAACATTTCCTTGAAATGCTGGACAAGATTATCCTAAATCTCTTTGCTGGGTCTTGGGTCTCACACTAAGGGCATTTAGGCACACAATTCATGTGCTGAACTCTACTCTAAAGCAGATGCTGTCTGTGAACACCTAGACATCTTGTTGCCCATGGCTGTGGTGCCCTCAGCTTAGTGACTGAGTTGGTCCTTTCCAATCCTATGTTCCTAGAAGAGCTTGTCAGCATAGGACCAGGATTTCCTTTCTTTCATACCTTTTTTGTGGTGCTCCAGAGTTTTTCATAGTACACAGTCTTCTCATATTTACATCATCTCTAGGATGAAGCTTAAGTCATAGCTGGTGCCTGAGGCATTACCAAAATGTAAATAAAAAGATGATCCTGACGTTTCCTGGAAATCTCTTCTCAACATCTGAGTGCACAAGTAATGCTCAATTCACTTTATATCACAGCACAGCCTGATTTGTACAAGCCTTGACAAGCTCAGTTCTTGTCATGTGGCCTGAATCTTTGAACAGACCTGAGGTCTTCACCCCCACAGCAGCCCACCCCCAAGAAAAGGGTTACACATCATTAAAGGTTCAGCAAAAATAACAAAGTGTCATGTGCCCGGCCTTATCTCATGGCCATCAGAAGATGAAAGCACAGGAACGCCCCTGACATCAGGGACCCTTCCCTGTGTGGGAGGATGTGAGTGGCCAAGGTCGCTCAGCACACACACGGCAACAGGAAGAAAACTCAGCAAGTGCAGCACTCCTGGCCCAGCCAAGCACAGGGAACATGAGCCACGAATTAAGATGCCAGCCAATGCTGCCTCCCTTTGATGTGATGCAAGACAGGAGACATCAGCCACAGGTATGCAAACATGAAAGTCAAATGCTATCAATCACAAGGGAGCAGCTGCCTCAGCAAACCAGATAGAGCGTGGGTTTCCATTTAACTAAAACAAATACAATCTGAGAGAGAAGAAATAACTTCAGATGTACCTAAGTCACAGCTGATCTCCTCACTATGAAAGATAGGAGAGAAAACAGAGAAAAATGGCAGATACACATTTGATCAAGATTAGTTATTACCACAAAGGCATATGTAGGAAAAGGAAGGGTATTTGGTTTCTTTCTTGCCTTTCTGTAAGTTTCTATGAGACTTTATTCATCATAGCAAGAAACATACTTTCTTAAAAGCTCCACACATTTGCTCTGCAGATGTAGCTTTCATTTTTATTATCACTTCAAATGGGTTTGTATGAATGTCTTTGTATATAAGCATTAAGACCTAGATCACGTCACTACCCAGGGTTGGGAAATATGGATCACTCACTTTTTGGTGACTGTCCTGGGGCCTTCTGGATCTGCACTGTAGATGTGCAGGGTTTCACACATGCTAAAAAGGGTAAAGTGAGCCAAGGGGTGGAAGCTGGAAGCAGGCTGGAAACCCTGACATTTTCAAATCCATCTGCCTCAGCTGGCAGAACCACTACTCAGCATTATGGCACACTTTAAACAGAGATGTCACAGAACCAGCTTTAGTTTAGCTGACTTTTCATCTTTACCCAGGCAGCACCTGATCCAGGAAAGCTCTTCATTTCAAGCTTACCTATAACACCTAAATGGTCTACGGGACTACTTAGAATTCATCAAGTACTCCAAGTCTGTAAGAATCCTTCTGGGAATGACAGTTCCACTGGACACATGTTTACACCAGTCTGTTTTTCTGAAAGTGTCCGTAGACTGTGGTATGTTTATGGAGGACAGTGACTGCAATGAGTTGGCAGGTCAAGCCTTGAGAGCAAGTCCATAGGGCTGCTCATCTCAGTGGAGGAGTTAAGACCAGTAAGAAAAAGTATAACCTATCTTCTGTCTATTTAGTGTCTTCTCAGAAGCATAAGATTCTAATGAATGTTTTACATTAATGCTGAGTTACTCTGAGCAGTTAGTGCTTTCAGCAAGGCAATAACTGGAACAACAAACATAATGTGGTTGATACGCTGCATATGTACATGTGGCACTAAAAACAGCACCATGTTTTTTCAGAAAAGAACCTTCACTAGAAGAACAACTATTTTCTCTGTGTAAATTTTTACACGCTGCCTGCATAGAAGTCTGAAAACAGGTGATGAGATATCTCATGATATATGTTAAGAGCTGTCCGCTGAGATTTGGTCCCCTGTTCCTGCATTCATTATTGTCCATGGATTCCTTTCCTGCTTCACACCATCTTGTCTTGATGTAAGACTGCAGAGAAAAGCCAGAGAGAGACTGAAACTGCAATCAGAATTCTGCAGCATTCAGATCACATTTACAGCTGTTTCAAATCACAGCAGCCCATCTACCCAATGACACAGACCACAGAGAACACGAGAGTCTGTCTTTTTTCTCTTCATTGGTGCCCCATTGACAACTCAGTTGAATGCAAGGCTTCGTGCTTCCTTTCAAAGCCCTAAGCAGGACTGGCTTCAATTACCAAGTGCACTTCATACTGTGTGACTCCCACATCACTTGCATCCTGTTGGAAGGATGGACTTGTCAGCTTCAAGTAAATATTGCGAGTGCAGGAAACAAAGCTTCCCGAAGGACAGCCCGTGGCCCTGGAGCTCACTCCTCGAAAGGCACAAAAGAACAGGAACAATTATACCACGGGAAAAGGCAGCAAGATCATTTACTTTGTCCCATTGCTGTGGCAGGGAATCAAGGAAAGAAGCAGCTTCTCAAATAAATGGATAAGAAATGCACAGAAGCATGAGGAGCAGTATGTTTTCCTAATAGGCAAACAGAGTGAGTGGTTAATATAGCTTGTCCCTTGTTGGCAGGAGAGAGTCACACACACAAAAAAAAAAAGGTAGACTTTTGTTGGGTCTGAGACTTGTTCAGTATTGCATAATACCACACATATTACATGTTATCAGTTCATTGGTGGTCAGGAGCACGTGCCTTCCTTCAGGTTTTGCTTGCCTGGCTCCCTTTGGGTGATGGTTTTTCTTGTTCCCTTAATTCTCAGTAGTACCACAGAGGATATAAGATTCAGATGCTATAAAATATTGATTTTAGTTTTAGTGTGTAAACTAGGTGATTTCCTTTTCAAACTGTACTTTATAAAGCTGTCATTTAAAAAAATATATTTGTGTTCATCTTTTTTCGTTATACTTGGTCATATGAGTTTATACTGATGAATTACCCTAATAGATCATGAATGCTTTTTATCCTCTTGAAACTAGATATAAGTCCAAATTCCTTTATTTTACGAAGAAAACAGACTAATATTTATGGTGTTATAGGCTGTTGTTTTAATACTCCTCATTATATCTCTTATTCTAAAGAGTAAGGCTATTTATGTACTTTTTTTTAAGAAAAACAAATGTATCTTTTAAACTGCATGCTTTCAAGCATAAAATTTTTTTGTGCACATGAATGAAAAGACCTCCAAACAGCTGAGATTTCATGTCTGTAGAACAGCACAATCCTACAGCTGATTCCATTTTAGGAACAGGTACTTCCCAACCACTCGCATACATCCTTTAACTGTAAGCAGCAGAGAAGAGCATGAGTTATTGTCTGGAGAGTGATGCCCTCTTCACCCATTCCTTGCTGGTGCAAGTGTGATGGTTTTCCCCAACTTCTGTGACAAGCATCTAGGAAAACCCATCACTTGATTTTTTTAACTAGGAATTGAAAAATAAGCTGCTTCTACGTTTATGTTCACATTTAAATATGCAGTAAACTATGAGTCATACAATTCCATTTAGAGGATGTACTTTTTAGTGAAAATATAAAACATACCAAAAAAAAAGCAAAATTTTTTTCCCCCACTCCTCTAAAACTGATAATGTCTTCTGTGTCCCTTTTATTAAGGACATAGTAAACATCCATAACACTGGACAGCTTTGGAATGGAATGGAAAATATACAAAATCATAGAATATCTCAAGTTGTAAGGGGCACATAAGGATCATTGAGTTCAACATAGTTGCATTGCACCCAAGTATAAAGAAAATTTTCTACATAGTTAACCTTGTTTGCATGTTTAAATGCTAGGCATGACATACATTGTAGTTTAGGTGGGTAGCTGCTGCAACTGGTGACACCAAATGTCACAAAGTTCTCCTTATATTTTACCTCTCTCTGGAAAACTGGGCTTTTTTTGGTTGAAATATCTGGGACTCATTAATAAAGATTGTACAGGAACATATAAATCCAGCTTCCTTTAACCACACACAAAAGCAAATGGTTTTGTTAAATAGCAATTGTCATTTCAGAATGAATTATGATTTAAGATGCATTATGTAATTTTCTTTTTCATGTTGTGCCATTTGGTCTCAGATCTGTGAGGAGGCTCTGTGCTTTCTATGGAATCAATTAACCCTAAAGACCAGCCATAGTTCTAACCTCATGCTTTAATGGAAAACACTAGACTTCTTCTTTAGTCACTTCTAAAGTAATGTGTGACTTGAAATATACAACTTTGCAAGCCAGCTGGACAGGATAGCATGAATTCCTCCATTTTGCCATCTTCATTGCTGCATGAGATACCTGGATACCTGGAGCACAGCACATGACAGTAAATAATAGATGTAGGTCTGGCATGCATTCTGTCCCTTAACACAATCAGACAGAAAACAAGAGCGTATGCAAGGTCCTACACAAAGCTGAAACTGAAAAACTCCATCCCAAAGCAAAAAAAAAAAAGAAAAGCAGCTTAAAAGACTCAGTCACACAAATATTCTCCATCAAGGCCACCAAGTGAAATTCTAGCTAAGGGTGGTGGCTAAATACACAGAAAGACATAAATTACAGACCCAGACCTTACATATACACACATACACACACACACTCCCCTATATCAGGTTATATGTTTGAACTGAACTGTTTCTGATTTTAGAGTTCTCTTTTCTCCTCCCTTAAAACCCTCCATTTTTTTCAGCATGGGTATGTTTCCTGTCCTAGCAAACAGCAGGTAAGAGGAACCTGTATTTTTTTTTCCTTTTATACCCAACCACTGAATTTCCACAAGCTCTTGCAAAATACAATCAAAAAAATAATAATAAAAAGGGCTAAAAATCATCTTTGCCTCACCACACATCTCCCACACTCTTCCCCCAAAACCCAGGGGAAAACTATTAGAGTTTCACTGTTTTCTTGAGAGGGATAATATACGTGGTTGCCTTCAGAAGAAAGATGATATACATTCCAAACAAGTGTCCATCCTAGCCAGTGGTTTGCCAGCAGTCTGATACTTTCTATGCTAGGCAGGTTCCAGCCTGTGAGCCTTGTCTAATTGCCATGATGACAGATTCACACTGGAAAAGAAAGGTGGTCGTTCAAGCCACCTCTGTGGTGGTTTATGCCACTAACTAAAAGCCAAAAAAATCCATAAGCCATCAGACCAGTGACTTTTAATCTCAGGGTTCAAGGACACTGTAATCCTATAGCCCTCTTCACATCTGGAGGAAATGAGTCTGGTGTGGAGAGGAAAGCACCACATTATCCACATGTCACAGCCTGCTCAGCTGATGGGCTGGCAGCTGTTGGGGACTGTGGCAATCCCCCTGCACCTCTTCCTTCTGCATGTTTGCAGAAAGGTTCACCCTCAGCAAGTGAGTGTCTACTTTTTGTGCTTCACCCACATTGAGTAAATGCTCACTGTAGCTCATTAATGATTTGCCAAGTTTTTAAATCAAGTTATTTTTTATTTGTTTTAGTCTTAGGGAGTGTTTTTTCTTGTCATTTATTTTGGAAAATTTTAAATATACAACAATTTAAGTATTGTATAAGGATGTTTGTCTTCTAGATCTCTTGTGTGTCCTGTATCTAAGAGTTCATCCTCGTTAAACACAATTAAAGACAGCAGAGTGAGAGAAGCATTTTGATTTCAGAGGATAAAAATTAACTGTAACATCATAAACACAAAACAGGGTGAAACATAGCAAGAAAAGGATGCCGTGGATGGATTCAGTTGAATCCGACAAAGGTCAGTAGAGGTGTGACTGAAATCACTTATGTCCTGGATATGTCAGCTGCAGATTACAATTAAAAATTAATTTGGCTCTCAGTTTACAAGGAAATGGAATCTGGGAGTGAGGAATGCAGCATGTGACTACTACAATTACCTGAAAATAATTCCTTTGTAATTTTGTAGTCCAAATCATGCTTTTTCATCTTATCTTAGTGTTTTGGGTTTGGTTTTTGTTGTGTTTGTTTGTTTTCTGTTGTTGGTAATGGGTTTTTGTTGCTGTTGTGGATCATGAACATATGTTTATTCACAATATTTTATCTTTCCCATCCCACTGGTTTATTGAGTTTTATTTCATTTGTGTGAAAATAGTGCTTAATTTATAAATGTTCTTGTTGATCAAATCTTTCAATTTCCAGAATGACAGTGTTGCATACCATAGAGTGGCAGAACAGAGAACAGGATAGAGGCGTCATGCTTTTGAATCCACTCCTCTGTTCACTTCTCTGGTCTGAAGTGGAAAGAAAGAGGATGGTAACATCTTGTTTGTGGGGTCATAAGACTCTTTCCAGTTCCTTCACCTTGTTTTAGGTCTCATCAAAGGACAACATACCCAAATCCATAGACTGCTAATGTCAAGTGAAGCAAGGAAGGAGTTAATATCTGTGATAGGAAGAGTCAGCCTCAACTGTCCTCAACCTGGTACCTATTAAGGAGTAGTTATGAGAGACAGGTGAGAGATAAAGTAGGAAAGTTTTATAGTGTAGGAGAGAATGAGCTAGAGAGAGCATTGGGCTGGTTGTCAGGGTAGTAAGCAGAGCCAGGTGTTTGAAGTCATGGAGAGAGAGGAGATTTATAGGCTCCTTCAGTAGACAAAAACCTCCTTTCTTCCATCTGTAAGTAATGAGATACTGGTAGGGCCTAAACCAACTAAAAGCTGTTGTACAGAAAATACCAAAATAGGGAGTAGGTGCCTGCATATTTGCTTAAGACTGAAGAAAGGATCATGAGTTAATATGCATTTTATGCAGATCCTGGTGTTCCAGGATTGATCTCATGCCCCTGTCCCCATTTGTTGTTTGCATTTTGAGGGCTACAGTTTTAAATTGCTGTTTGCCTTTTGAGGGCTACAGTTTTAAAAAGTTTTAAGGAATACCTGAGTTTCAAGAGGTATGACAATTTTTAGGAGACAGATCTGGCCGAATAAACTACACATGAAGAAACTTTATTTTTGCAAAATACTTCTTGCCTGAAAAAGACAGTATGTTTCTCAGTTTCTATTAGAGCAAGCTGGGAATTATTAATAATTATTCCCATTCCTAGGCTGTCTGCTGCTCCCTTCTGCCTACTTTCCCAATTCAAAATCTATTGTAAAAAGTATATAAATCATAGTGGATAACTACCTCCTACACAAAAAATTACTTTACAATTTAGTTGTTATTTCCATTCCCAAGTAATATATTCTTTTTATTTATAACCCAGGCTGAAAAAAAGACTGCTGAGTTATTTCTTCAAGGTCTTACTGAAGGACAGCAAAGCCTACGAAGTTTGAGTAGTGGAGAAAGGTGCTGGGTGCCAGCTTCTGCCAGGTTTCCTCTGGAGGCTCCATGGTAGCAGTAGTGCCAGAGCTGCAGGTGAGAAGACAGAGCATTTCTACATACTCAGCTCTAACCTGCAAGCTCATCTTCCTTGAGCCAGCCCTTGTTACTGCAGATTGCTAAGAAGTGGCCAGCTCAGGATGAAGGTCCTTTCAGGCTCCTGAGTTTTAGCTGCTTGCCTTAGAGGGTAAAAACGCAGGGCACTGTGGTGAATGCATTCAATTTAAATTATAAGACATTGCCTCGCAGTTCCTTTCTGGATTCTCCTATCTTAGTCTTAGGGAATTGTCTTTGGGGAAATGATTAAAATGTAAACTCCAAAACTGATGTGTTTTTCTCTACTCATTAATGCTGTGGCATAACATTGTTGTCAGATGTGCTGCTTTCTTTAGTGGTCATTTGGCAACAGTGACTGCCCAAACCACAAAACACAATAGTGGACGTGCTGGAGCACTTATCTTTTCCCATGATCCTTTGTCAACCTATTAAATTCATACATCTTGGTGCCAGCAAAACTAGAATAATTTGGGGAATGGATTTTGCAACATGATTTTTGAGGAAGAGGGAGGGGCAGACCTCAGAAGGTTAAATCTGTGCTGTGCAAGTGCCCTGGCTCTTTTTCCCTGCACAGCCAAAATATGAGCTTCTTCTGACAAGTGATTTTTATTTGAATTTTTTGACTGCTGGGGTGTTTTAGAGGAGGTCTGCTCAAGCACGCTAGGGACCCCATTTCTTCCCCTTCCCTGTGCAGTTTTCCTGCAGCTGGTCAAACCTTTTATGTTGGGGGTTGGCTGAAATGATTTGGACTCTAATTAACTGAACTAGTAGTAAATTAATTCAATGAAATTTTGGCAATAGTTCTGCATAATACTGGTTTAACAACTCACTGTTAACTTAGCTGCTTTCCGAAGTGGAAAGTCTTAAGGGAGCACGTGTTTACCTTTAGAGTGCTTCCAAAATGCCCTTGATTTCAGAACTCAGCTCTTCTTCAGTGATTTAAAAACCCAGCAGTGCATAAGCTGGCCTCATGGGCTATCAGTGACAAGGCTGAATGATGTACTTTCAGGAAATCCGAATACACTGTCTATGCTTTGACAACTCCATGCTGGGTACATGTTTCAGCAGATTTCTCCCCGTCCTGCACAGAGCCCAAGGACTCAGCTGTGCCCTGCAAAGCTTCCTGTTTACAGCCATGCATCCTCCGAAAGCAGAGTGCTCTCTGCTTCCCACATCCCAGAAGCCATTGACGGATCCCGTAACATCCTGTGCCTTTCCGTCGTCACAGCACTGCTTTTTCTGAGAACTGCCGGGAGAAGTTGCTCACAGGATTGTTAACAATTGGTCATCACCTTTTGGATGTGTCAGACCGTTGAGTACTCTGGACCGCTGGGCTTTGCGGACGAGGAAACAATATCAACAAAACATTTGCCCTTTGTTCCCTATCTATATTGAGTGCAGTGTGTATCATAGCGGATAACATGCTTCCTACATGGAGAAAACCCAGTGTATTTTTGTTTGAGGCTGAATGTTACATGGCTTAAAGTGCACAGACTGAACTGGGACACAAACGTAGCTCAGTAACAAATGCTCCTGGCAGCTGCACAGATTAACTCTTCCATTTGTCTCCTCGTGGTTACAGCCAAGGTACGTACATTGTCTGGCTCCCACCTGCAATGGAGCCTCCTCAAGGAGAAAAATGTCCAGTCTCCAGCTCCCTCTGAAGACAATCCCAGATAAAGACTTCGTTCCTCTCATTTCTTCCTCTGCCCTCTGCCCTACAATGCACTCCTGTTGTCCTCGGTGGTTTCTTAACAGCACTCAAGAGAATGACCAGGAATGATAAATTGGAACATCAAGAGTGAAATCCTCCCTAGTGGGGAAAAATAAATTAAGTTCACTGATACCTTTGTTTGCTGAGGGCTGCCTACACAGGCTTACTTTGGGTCATTGAAAAAAGAAAAAAATCATTAAAACTAAGCATGCCCTTTTTTTTTAAGAAGTAAGTTATCTTCAGACTGTGGAGCCTAAACCTAACCTCAGCCTTGAACCCACTTTTAGTAAGAAGAAATATGGTGCCATGAGAAGTGGCCTGTGCCACCTCCCGTAGCATTCCATTCACGGGGATGGTCAGGGAACTGGTCTGGTCCCACCCCTGAGTCCTGCCTATGGAAGAATGCTCGGGTGTCAATGCCTCTGTGTGTATGTCACACAAATATCACAAATAAAGGTCAGGATTTTGCCCGAGTGTACAAATCTAGATTTGCCATGCAGTATTAAGACTGCATGAAGTTTGGAATACACACTGCTTCTGTTTAAAGATTACGTCTAATTAAGCCTTTCCAAACATATTTGGGATTATAGATCACTCACAACCTTTCCATTGTTCTTGAAGTCAAAACAGCCGCAGCCACAACCATGCACAACACATTATTAAAAGAAAAGGACTGGTTTAAACTAAGTTCTATAATTGTATGCTGCTAAGTAAAATGTATACTTTAAAAATTCTTTCCAACATGTGAAATGATACAATAGAGGGTAGAACTCCACACCAAAAAGAGTTGCTATAAGCCTCAAAGACTATCTCTACTGGAAAAAAAGTATTCTCATATATGTAAAAATAGTTAAATGCTTGGAAAAAACCTTGAATAGCCCCTCAAACTACAGCTGGAAGCAAATTCTTCAATCTAGAGTTTAAATTAATGCAATAAAAAAGGCAGAGCAAGTTAGCTGAAAATCTACTTTTCTTATTCCTCAAGTAAAGTCAGTAATGAAATAAAATAGTAAACAGATCTTCCTTCCTACATGCACTCTCAAAAACAGGCAATGAACCCAGAATCTGTGTGAAATAGGGCTTTGGGAAAAGCTGTTGCCAAAACTCATTAACTCCACACACTTCTTAATTTTTTCCCCATCCAGCTGGAATACACATATGACCTTCTCACTGAAGAATTATTTACACACACACATAATATCAAACAAAGAGAAACCCAAAGGAACAATGAAATAACCTGGCACATGCCTCAGAATTTTAATGCATCTTTCTTGACTTAGTGTATGTATGTAGTAACTTTGTAGGAACAGAAATAGAAACTTTGCTCTTTAAAACCTTGTTTAGTTGATTGTTGGAGTGCTGGCACACTATCATAGAAACATGAAATAGCTGGAGTTGGAAGGGACCTTTCAAGGTCATCTAGTCCAATACTCCTGGCACAGGCAGGAGCATCTTCAACTAGACCAGGTTGCTCAGCGCCCCATCTAACCTGACCTTCAGTGTTTCCAGGGATAGTGACTCAGGGCAACCTGTTCCAGTGTTTTACCACCCTCATTGTAAAAAATGTCTTGCTTATACGTAGTCTAAATCTACCTTCTCTTAGTTTAAAACCATTACCCCCTATCCTATCACAACAGGCCCTGCTACAAAGTTTTTTCCCCATCCTTGTCATAGGACCCTTTTAAGTACTGAAAGGCCACAATAAGTTGTCCCAGGAGTCTTTGCCAGACTGAACAATTCCAACTCTTTCAGCCTGTTTTCATAGCAGAGCTGTTATAGCCCTCTGATAATCCTCCTCTGGCCTTTCTTCAGGACCTGATTCAGACTGAGTACTCCATAGGGGGTCCCACCAGAGAAAAGTAGAGGGGTAGAATCACCTTTCTCAGCCTTTTTGGTCACACTTCTTTTGATGCAGTCCAGGATAAGGTTGTCTTTCTGGGCTGCAAGAGCTCATTGCTGCCTCATGACCAGCTCTTAACCCACCAGTAGTACCAAGTCCTTCTTGGCAGGTTTGCTCTCCCTCCCTTCAGCCCTCCATCTGCATTGATACAAGGGGTTGCCCTGACCCAGTTGTAGGACCCTGTACTTGGCCTTGTTGAAACTCATGATGTTCCCATGAATCCACTGCTCAAGCTGGTCCAGGTCCTTCTGGATGGCATTCCACCCCTTAGGCATGTCAGCTGCACCCCTCAGTTTGGTTCATTTGAAAACTTGCTGAGGGTGCACCCGATCCTTTCATCTACATCATTGATGAAAATGCTGAACAGTAGTGATCCCTGCACGGACCCCTGAGGGAAACCACTTGTCACCAATGTACATCAGGACATGAAACCATTGACCACTGTACTCCGGATGAAACTGTCCAACCAATTCCTCATCCGCCAATTCCTCATCCGCCAAGCAGTTCATCCATCAAACATATATCTCTCCAATTTAGAGAGTGGGATGTTGTGGGGAACCAGAAATCCAGATATATGACATCCACAGCTGTCAAGTTGCTATCAAGGAATAGATTTAGTGTAGCATTGCTTGGTTGAAGGGGATTTGATGTTACCGCTGGCAAGGCAAGCTTTATTTTCCGATAATAATTTTGAATGGCAATGTTTCTTTTTGCTTGGAGTGAACTTTAGATACCAGGTGAGTATTCTGCTTTTCAATGGTGTGATTTGACAAACTGCGTGGCTGAGGTATATACATATTTATTTCTGTGAGACTGCTATGTGACTTCCTTTAATTGGGTGGAATTATCTTGTTGCTAGATCACAGTAACAGCAAGAGTGACTCAAGTTCCCTGTGAATTTTTCTGTGACAGAGTACCCTAGGTAATTCAGGAAAAGTCCAGCCCAACTGCATCCCACCACTATTGTGTGATTGTCATTGAGTCAACAAAAAGGTTGACCCTGAGTGGAAATTATACGAGGTCAAGATAAACTTATCAGTCTCAATAACCTTCACACTTTTTTTCTTCCTTCCTTCTATTTCAACTCATGCTAGTTTCACTCTGTTGTAGCACAGATGCCTTGTGAGCCACTGTGACCTTCCTTTCCCTTTCTAAATCACATTAATATATTCCTTCCTCCATCCAAAAAATTATGGACTCTGTGAAACTTGCTACAACAAGGACTCAGAGAGGCCTGACTGCATTTTGGCTTTATAAAGGATGGCACAGATACCTTCAGGACTACAAGATGGTGCAGAATGACACCTTGTAAGGCTTGTCACCTCTCAGAACCAAAAGCTTGATAGAGACCTGCAGTCTCACTCTCAGTGCCATGGGTCAGGCTCTAGATTGGGGCAGATTACTTCACATTTGTCACTCCAGATCTCAGGTACTGTCCTCTGAAGTAAAAAGACAGCTTAGCTGCTCTAACAGCCTCTCTACCCATTTCTGTGATCCTCTCTTGTGTTGTGAGCCCTCAGGCCACTTATAGCCTTAACCATTTCCATAGACAGAAACTATTTCCAGGCTTCAGCCACTACCGTATTTTCTATGAAGACAAAAGGGAATATTGCAAGCCCAAACTAACAGTTCATAAGAACCATGGCAATTTTAGCACCTCGACCTGAGGTTAGGGCTCTAAGTAAACTTATCTGTATTTACTCATGTTCTGGTATGACTACGCTGCACCACAGCTGGCTGCTGATCTTCCTAAATCACATTGGTACCAACTGCCTGACTCCTTCACTGATGTTACTAACACTTCAACAGGTAAATTCAGCATCACCTAAAAAACTGTTTGGGTTTAAATTATCCAAGGACTTCATTAGCACATACCACAGACTGTTGACTGTATTCTCTATGTAAAAAAACCAAATACCCTGAAATAGAACAATGAGTTGTGTAGTTTTCAGTAACAAAAATTATGTTCAAGAGGCCCTTTTAACAAACAAATAAAGGGATGTAGATGTAGAAATGAAGTTACAGATATCTCTACACACCCTTTTCCCTTTCAGCTGAGAGTTCAAGCTCCATAGCAGGAAGCAGGCATTTGTCCAGGGCTAACTGTGCTCTTCAACACTATTTAAGCACTGCCCTTGGAAGAGCTGCTGTCTTTGGGGAATGGCTGTCAGACTAAGGTCATGTGTACACATCTCTGCTGTTTGCCTATGTGTCACTTTTATTTAAAGAATATGGAAATGAATGCCAACATCCAGATTTGCATTTCCTCTATCTCTGCTAAGCAGTTTATTCTGTTTAAGATTCTATTTGTGAACTTTCTGACTGCTACATTTACCACAGTTGTATGCTAATCTACAGTATTAACACCGTGTTTTTTGAACTTTCTGGACATGTAATACACAACATTCATGACATTTTAGAACTAAGTGATTAAATAGGCAACAATCTCTAGAATGTAGATAATCTCGATGTTTCTTATGAATTTACCTATTTCTTATGAAGTTGGTAGATTTAGCAATGCTGGGTTAATGGTTGGACTCAATGATCTTAGAGGTCTTTTCTTCTTTCCTACATGATTCTATGATTCTAGTGCAGTCCTTTCTCTCACACCACAATATAGATCATGGCAATTCATTTCCATAAACTTTTCCTGCTTTCCTGACAGTAGAAACACTGCTACCCTCTACACTGATTTTTATTCAATTCCCTTCTCCATAGATAATGGTGAGACCTATATTTAAAATATAGATACCATAAACATATTTTTAAATTATTTTTGCTCTTCATTTAAGAGTCCTTTACTGCAGACTCACTAGGCAGGACAGGATCTGAATTGGTGGGTTTTTTTGTGATTTCCAGCAGCTCCTCAGTTTCTCTCAAAAGACATGCAGTATTTATAAGTCTTGTGTTTTACTGGGGTAAGTTACATCATACTGACAGCCTATTGTCCCTGCTAATTGTCAATGGACCCTGATAATTTATTCTTTCTCTCTCTTTCTGTACCTGAGGCAAGTTTAGCTGAGGACTGTGCTAGATGGCTCATAAAAATTCCATTACAGCAGCTCCCAAGGTGAAGGAGTCTCCATGAGGCATTTGTCATACAGACTGCCTGAAGTGTCATACAGACTGTCACTAGGGAGACAAAAAAAGCCCCCAGTGTGAAAGCAGATGAATCAAAAATCTTGTCCTGAACTTTTCCTGCCATACCAGCAAACATCAGCCAGACTAGGCAGGTGGGAGCAGTGTGAGCTGCAGGAGGAGCAAGCTGCAGCTGTGCTGGTGCTCTCCAACAGCCTAGCAGAGGGGAGGAATTCGTCCAGATTAGTTTCCTCAATAATTTCCTTTGTAATTCTTTGTAATTCCCATTGTAATGAGAAGCACTCTATAGCTATCACAAAGAGATCTTGATTTAATATATTTAAGAATAGAGAATGGAAGTGAAAATCAAGGAATAAGAATGTCCAGGTAGAATGAGTGCACACAATTTGTCTGTGTCATCTGTACTGTGAGTTCACTCATGCAAGGTATAACCATCCATGAAGGGCTCAATCCATGAAGAACATCATCCATCAGAGCTCCAGACTCCATTACAACACAGTTTGTCTTGGAGAATCTGGTTTCTTTCTTGATTAGAGCAACATGAACAGAAGCCTAACCTTGCTCAAAGAATGATATATCTTTCAAACTTTCCTTCCCTGTTGCCTGTTCTTTCTGAGTAACCAGAAAATGCAAAATAAAATAAGGTAAGTAAATTCAGAATTTAGAGCTGATTATACTACTTTCTAAATCTCTGCTGAAATTCTGGAAATTAAATGGCCCTAGAAGTGCAAAAACTGCATTGAGGTTTTGTTGTTCTCCAGGCCATTTTCCCCTGAATCTGTGAGTGGAGATCTCATGAAAATTAGTGGAATTATATTCATCTAACAACACTAAGGAGAAAGCCCTGCTAATCCTTCATGTCACTGACAATATTAAAATTACAAATTTTCAATTTTTAATTATTATCTGATTCTATTAATGTCTAACCTCATAACCTATGAGAGCTATTTTTTTTTTTCATGACATGCCCAGGCTGCTGAGGGAACATTTCCAGCCTACATTTACATTAACCTTTTTTGCCTTCAATTTGTTGTCAAATTTATCGTATAGAAAGATATTTGAAATCTGACACAATTTCTTTAACAATTTAAGACCAAGTGGAAGATGTAAATAAAGGGATGGACAGCTGAGAAGTTGGTAAATCAAGCTGCATTGATTTCAGAACAATATCACAAACTTGTATGACTCAACACTGCAAAGGCAGCATAAACCTACCCAATAGTGATTTTTTCGTCCAAAATTATGATGAGCAATTTTATCTGCTTGGTTTCACACAGCTGCTGTAGTGTGACTGGTCTATGCCTCCACCTCAGCCCCTCTGCCCATAACTCCATGGTGTGGATACTGGATACAATGCAAAAAAATAAAAGGTACTTTTGTTGTGAGATTTGAGAGCCCAGGATCTCCCCAGCTGAAAGTTAATTTGCCTCTTCCTTTCTTATTCCGGTTTAGTGCTATTGAGACAGAGCTACGAGTTCTGCTGTGGAAGAGAGATTTATAACACATAGCATTAAATCAGTTTTTACCCTGTACTGTTAAATGCTTTTTGAGATTGATCTACTCCCCACTGAAGTCAGTGGGTGGTTTTCCACTGAATTCAATAGCTTTTGGATTGAGCCAAAATGAAGGAATGAAGCAGTAGGACACTACAGCACATACAAAGAGCAGGACAGTACATTAAATGCATGTGTTTACTCATCACAATTGGTGTTTCAGGCTGTTTAATCACTGCCTCTCCCCCTGTAATAACAAAAGATATCTGGGCCTGGAAAAGATAAATGATTTCAGTGTTTTTTCTTCTATTGATTTTTTTTTGAGGTGTATCCAAATAGCACATGCCAAAATGTGACACAATTCCTATGTTTATGTAAATTCAGAGAAGTTATAAAAAAATAAATTTCCTTGGTACTTTACAAAATAGTTACCTAGGTTTTAAAAAATATTTAGGTACTCACAATATGTATTACATTCTCATAGGAAATTACACGCCAGCATGCATACATGTATTCAAACCCAAGACAACATCAGAAGAATTTGTCTTGATGGTAGTTCGTATGTCCTAATATCTGCTAATATTAGTCATCTGCACATTTAAGTTTTGTTAAATGTACAAACTATGTGACACTCCACCCTTGTTGCAACATCAACTTGCAGTGTTTTTTACTTCAAGGACTTATTGTCTTTCAGGGCAGGGGTCTGGAGTATCTGCATAATGGGAAAAAATAAGAAAAGGGGAAAAAAATAATTATAATATTTTGTAGACACTGAGGTAACTTAGTCAATGCATAGACTTTATTTATTTATTTAAATTTACTGAAACAAAGTCAAGCCCTGAAAAGGTAAAGGCTAATCATGGTATTTATTATAAATTCACCCTTGTTGCATATGTACTACATAAAAAAAGTTTTACATGGATGATCAAATAACACTCTTGTTTAATAGGACTTCCTTCCATTGAGAGGATGGATGATGCTCCAGGGATGAGAGAGCTGTGAAGTGACAAGCAGAAGGAAGTGCTTTCTGTCAACTCCCAATATCCATTGATTCAACCATTCATTCAAAGGAAAGGAACTAAATCTTCTTGGGTACATGTGAAATGAGGAGGAACTTCTCATGTACCTTAGCATAAAAATGTGCTCCAGAGCAGAGGACATAGAAAGAAATTAACATAATTCAAAAAAATTTGGAGGGAAGAGAGAGGAAAATTAAGATGCATCTCTGTGGAGCTAGTGCTGGGCCTCTGAGGCCCTTAGTTTGTTGTGAGTAGCTGTGATATATTCTGCCTCATTTCACTCCTAGAGGAAATTACAAATTCTTAAAAAACCCACAACAGTAATGAAACATCAAATATTGAAAATCTGAGAAAACTTGATGCTTTCTGGGATATTTCCAGATCCCACTTAATGCGTGACTCATGATAGTAATTATCCTCTCCATGCTAGGGGTACAGTAACTAATTAAGTAGGCTCATGAAAGCACCTTCAGAATCTGGAAGGAAAGCATAACTGATGTGATTATATTCCTGACAGGTTCCTCTGTCCAAAGCAAGCTTAAAACTGCTTATTCATTGTTCAAATGAATAGAAATCAAGTGCCTGGGATTGGAAGTAGTTTAATGCAGTTTAATGTACCATTCACTTTAAAAGATATTGTTCTTTGGAGGAGTCATTCTTTATATTTTATGGTGTTTGGAGGCAGAGCTGCCTAATGACTATAACTAAAATCTGTCTGGGTTATAAGTACAAGTGAACTATTTAAACATCACTCATTATGGGGGAAGACTGATGGCTACCTTGATTCACAGCCTGCCAAGTTAAAACAAGTTCAAGGTACTGAACCTCCTGGAAACCAAATAAACTGCACAGCCTGAATGAACTCAAAGGACAACACTAACAAGAGCCATGCTGGCACCCTCTCTTGAACTCTGAGCTCCTGAGAAGGGATGATCAAAGTTCCCGTGTTGCTGATAGTAATTCAGCTGCTTTGGTATCACACATTTACATCCTTCCTATGCTGTTTTTTTGTTTGTTTTTTTTTTTTTTTCCCTTACATCCTAGTAAACAGGATTAAAGAAAAAATGACAAAAGAAAATAAAAAAATGAAACAAGGAAAAACAGAAGTTCATAAAAGCATCTAAGCTTTCCCAGAGAAAAGACAGCTAATAGAGTTAATGTATTTGTACTGACATTGAATCAGAGGGTTATGGACTAGAATTTGCTGAGTAGAATTTGCTGAGTAAGGACCTTACATTTATGTCTGAGAGAGTTGCTCAGTTACGTCTTTCTCTGTTGAATTTCTTTGGAGGTGGTGCTGCAAGGAACGCTGTTTTCACATTGTGAGATGAGAGAAAATCACTACTCCATCTTGGATGGATCTAGTGATCAAATTCCTCCTTCGTCCCAAAGGCATTTTCTGACATTTCAGTTGCCGAGGTATAAATGGGCAAGGGCAAGAAACTCTCTTGCTTAGAAAGCAGAGATGAGGCCCAANAAACAACCTGTGATTCACTGTTTCACTTAGCTGAGAATCCAGTTCATATTTAAATAAATTTGAGTACATCTATGTTTGTGTGCAAATGTATAAACTTCATGTTATATATGCATATGTGTGTGACAACATGCACCAAAATGTTTAGTTGTTTAAAAGTTTTCAGTGCCTTTTTATTTTTACTATATTACTTTTTGTCATTTATATTTAATCATTTAAAGGAAGAAGACTATTTCTTATGCTCTCAACACAAAGCTCAGACTGGGTTGTCAGTAGTATTAGACAAGGCGATATTCCTTCCCTACCTCCACACACACTCACATTCACAATATAATTACTTACATTTAAAAAATGGAAGGGCACTACAACTCATCTGAATCCTTTCAGAAGCAGAAATAGTTCTCGCTGAGTGTTCAGATCACAGGATCACACTGTCACGTGCCGTTTATGTGGCTGATTATTCCTGGATGACTTCACAGCCTTCTGCCAAAGACCTTAAGCTTTTTTAATGCTACTATTAAAGTTTTCCCTCTTCAGCTAGGTTTCAAACACCTAAGATTTTAAAGTACTTCCATTACAGATCTCTGACACTGTATTTTCCACTCTGATGCACACTTCTGAGAATTAAATTTATAAATAAATGAATCCTGCAAGTGACAACATGTCTCAAGAGACTTAATACTATAAAAACATGTTTTAGCTACTTATGTTAATTGATTTTTAGTCAGTCCTTAAACATGCAGTCTGCAATTGCAACTGTCTTCTCCCTGAAATTATAGCCCTCTTTCTGGCTCAATTATTTAGACTTTCAGAAGTTTGACACCAATTTCTCTGTCCAATTATTTTGTTCCATGGCACTCTGCAGTAAATTACTGAAATTCTAAAGCATGAAGGTATGTTCACCTGCTCAAAATGCTACATCAGCTAAAAATATGCAGTGTTTTTCTTTTCAGTAGAATTATCACCTCTAGGATAACAGCTAAGCATTCCTTTTATGTCTCCTTGAACGGTATAATTCTTCTTGCATTCATTTTTACTGTATGTTATTGTCTTTTGTTTTAACATAGAATTTTAAATACAATTAACTGCACCATAAGAAAGTGATATAGCACAGCTTCACTCAGAAACAGATGAGTCTGCCTCTTGTAATAGAACAAAAGTGTATTTCAAATTGAAGGAGGAATTGCCTACTATTACGGTCTTAAGTGCACATTTCATTTATTTTATGAAAAAGAAAATATCAGTCCTCTGAAGTCAAGGGGCAATGAATTTAATCTGTGACTTTGGTAATGGAGGCTGAACTACTTAGTTCTATCTAGGGTATTTAGCTACAAAATTGTAATTCAATTAATAGGAATTGCACAGGTAAGCCTTGTGCTTTGTATTCAGTCATAGTATCAGCTGTAGGATCCTAAAAAACTGGAAAAGCTACTGTCAGCTTTGAAACTGGCTGGGTTGCTTAGCTTGTCCACTTACCTCAAGCCTTGTCGGGCAAAGGGCAAACCTTGACATAATTATTGCGTTTTCCATTTGGCAATAAAATGTGTAAATAATTTTGTGTTAGTACAAAGGCTTTGTTCTGACAAATTTTCCTGTCACTACAGCTGTAGTATTGATGCAGTAACCATGGGGGGTGGGGGGGACAATCATTGTTTTACTGCCCTGAATTTGAGAAGCAATATTCAAACAGGAATATGAGAATAGAAATATCAGAATAGAAAAAAAGACAATGGAGAAGTTGTTGAAGAGAGATTTGACTCACAGTACAGTGGGTTGTAACACAGAAGATTAAGTCTGATAGCTGCAGAGCAGTAATGTCTCCAAAAGCCCTGTTCTTTTTTCTGTCCATGTTATCTTAGTTTTGAACATTTTGTCTTTATTCTTCTATTGCAAGAAGATAATCAAGTGCAGGCAGGTGAGACACTGCCCTAATAACTTCAATTTATTCTTTAAGCCTCAAAGTGAGACCAGAAGGAAAAAAACCCGGACAAAATAATAGGATTCTATCAAATTTGTCTAGGTACTTTCAAATGTTATAGTACTCCCCACTTTGCTTCTGGAACATGCTCACACGCAATAGGCACTGATGAAATGCGGCCAGGATTTCACTCGGACTCACGAAGGTTCTACTTATTTTTGATGTGAGTCAGTTCCCAGCAGATGTATCATAAACACCTCCACCCGACAGAAATCAGGGGGAGGTGAACAAGGGCCACCAAGCAAGGAGTTGTAGAGAGGAGTCAGTATGAATTCCTTCATTTCCCCATGGGCTGGTGCAACCAAGCTGTGCTCTGAGGAATAATGCTGCAATTTATTCACTGAGTCACTCAGTGCCAGAAGTTTTGCCTTTTGTTATTTGTGAGGTAGGCAATGTAAACGTAGTTTTCCTTGTGATGAAAATGAAATATTTTAGGAAAGGATATACAACATTTCAGAGCACTTTTAGCTTAAAAAAGGAAATTGAGATCTGAAGTGCTTTATTTTGAAACATCTTTAAAATATTGTGGATAAAGTAATTTAAAACCTGATTCCAGTAAACTTAAGAAAACAGATACCAGTACTTTTCTGGAGATGAATGTTTATTGGGAGCTATATAGGTCCCCTTGCACTATGCAGCTGTGTATAGTTTTACCAAACCAGAAAGGCAAGAGGGAACTGCTGGGGCTCCACTGGCTGCAGAGAGACTCTGGAAGTCTGTGAAGCACAGGGAACCAGCCAGGCACTTTGCTAATGCCACGGTCCTCAGGTCAGCTGAGAAAAAAAGAGAGGCTGAGGAATCAGCAAGTGCACTCTGGAATGAGAGAACTGGAACAGAAACTAATTGTTAAATTTTATTTGATAAAGGGAACAAAAAAGAGGTGCTACCAGAAACAACAGAGTTACTAAACCCATTCTATCTAACTGCCTTCACGGAGCAAAAACTTCCTTAACTGGGATCACGTAGAACACTTGCAAAAGTGTTACCATTTCCAAACCTCAATTTCAAGAATTTGGAAACGTATCTGTGTGTTGTGAAACACAACTCATACAGTCTCCAAAATAAAAATTTTACATGTCACAATGAAGAAAACTAGTAGGGAGTTAAATCAGTTAAATCAACAACAACAAAATAAAATTACTGATGATAAGCTGTTCTCCATGACTTCTTGCCTTTCTTTGTCTAGTATATGTGCAGGAGCAAGTTATTTTCATGGATAGAGTTGTTCTATACAAACATTCCCTTTCACCGTTCCATACTTTGTAGAAAAAAAAAAAACAAAAAACAAACTGTAAGCCTTTAATTTCACAGACTCATGCTTTGAAAAGAAAAGAACCTTTCATTTAAAAAAAATTAGAAAACAGAAAATGAAGTGTTCTTAATCTCCACTTCCCTGCCAAGTTATCATTCCCTCCTGAGTAGGAAAGTTCATTTATTTAGTGATCACGAAATGTAAAAAAATGTTTTCTTTTAAGTCTTCAGGGTTTTATCTGCCTCTTTAAACCACACACCCTGCTGTCTTTGTCAAAGGGTCAAAACAAAGAGGTTTTCAAATTGGTGGAGCAGGTACCAAGGGAAAATGTAAATCTTTCCTAATCCAAAAATGTCTCTTCTTGTTAGCATTTTTTGGACCAGATGGATAATGTCAATTTTTTTTTTCAATAAATTCTCAGACCACCCACCAGCATCAGTAAATATACGTGTCCATGAAGATACAGAGTATAAACCAGAACTGTCTGGAGAAATATTTGTGATACTTCTATAAAATGAGCAATAAGTCAATTAAAAGATTTGTAAAAAGCAAAGAAGGATCAAATCTGGATTCCTTTATAGCAATCAAGTAATTGTGCAAATAGTTTTTAAATTGCACTAAATTCCATGTCTTTGCTACAACAATTCAGGTGTCCAGATTACAGACAAACAAAACTTGAAAGTAGTGACTCATTTTGTCTGTAAACACACTGAGTTCACCTGAATCCTTTCATGTCTTCTTTTCCTACTTTTTTTCCCCCACATTTCATTTACCTGTTTTGAGATCTTTCCGTGCACAGTTCTGAACATCTTCCCAGGAAAGAGCTGCCTTAATATCCTTCCAAGGCAAAGTTCTCCCTTCCAGTTTCACTTTGGGAAGCAATTTGCCATCTCCTGGGCTGTCACCATAAAGGCAAATAGGTATGTTCTCTTTCATAGTATGAAAATACAGAGGTAAGTTTGTTCATGTCCTTTGAACAAGAAACCTCCATTGCAGTTGACTGATCTCCATCTCCAGCCTTCAGTTCTCTCTTTGGTGAACACAGGTCAGGTTCTAGGATCTTGAAGAAATTGATCACTGAGAATGAGGATTATGTCAGGTAACTCACACCTATCTCTACTCTTTAGAAAGGAATAACTTAATTAGTTATTAATTATTTTTATTAATAAAAAGCTAGAGATGGACTGCGATTTTTACAAGGAGCGATGCACAGCGTGATGCTAAGAAATAAATGTGAATAGTATTCTCTCTAAAGCTGCTTGTCACATAGATTTGTGTATTTGTCTTCCATCTCTTCCTGAACAAGCTTTGCAAAGATATTTCAGCAGGTGGCTGAAGTGGGGGGAGTAAAAAATTTCCAGAAAGAATAGTAGGTGAAACTCCCAGCTGTGAGCTCCACTTGGTGCACAGTTTTGACTTTCCCTGACTTTTTTTTCCTAGTGTGAATCTAAATAATCTTTTGGTGTACTCGTAAGATATTTCTTCATGGAAAGTAAGAATCCTCTCATCTAGTTCTAACCATCTGAAACACAGGTCTCTAGTCTGAGAGAATCCTTGAGGGTTATATTACGGACTGCAAGAAAGAGATCCATCTAATTAGTAAGTCAGGTACTATAATGTCTGCTGGAGATCTCCAGACATGCTCATCTTCCTCCATTGTCTCCAGAGGGAGCCTATATGATTTGTTCAGACCAGATGAACAACCTCCACGTGGCTGACATCAGGCCAGCCTCAGCTTGCAAGGTGGTATCCTAGACAAGGAGTGACAGGGCAAAAAACAGCTTAAACCATTCCTCCCACACTAACCTGCTCTCATTGCTCTCCTTTTGAGAGACAGGTGCCTCCTGCATGTTTTAGGAATCAGGGCATATTTCACTGAGGAGGACTCCCTCCTTTGTTCAATCACACTGCCATAAAGTTCCAACACTAACTTTCCACAGTTAGGTTTTAAGGAACAAGCTGCAGAAGGAGAAATTGTCATCAGACAGTTCTGCAGGAGAGACCAGCTTGGCATTAAACACAAGAGGGTAAAGCTGTGTGAGGATAATTTTCCTTTTGAATTAAATAGCTACTTGTAAACTCATATGCCACTTTTGCAGTCTAGACTGTTGTGACCGCCATGCCCAAGTGAAATGGAAATTATAAAAACCTTTATTCTTATTCTGTTAACAACTTTTAGGGAAAAATAATAAGGTGGTCTACAGAATAGTTTTGTTCAAAGACTGTGTTTGCTATAGGCTCTCAGCACCATCCAAATAAGTTTGTGAAACACCACACAAAAGCCAATGAAAACAAAGTTTGGAGCTTTCAAATGCTCCTAAATTTAGATGTCTGTTATTTTATGTCTTTGCTAGTTATCCTACCCTTATTTTAATCCTCCACCCATATCAGTTCTATTTTCATCTAGGCTAACCACGTAGCTATTCTTATAACTCTACCATTCTTCCCAATAAAATTGCTGTTTTTCTACTAAAACAGGCTGTTGAATATTGATATAACATTAGAGCTTTCAACTGTTTAAAACACATCTGAATGACTTGGGTTTTTGTATCATTTCACATGTTAAAAAGTGCTACCCAGGTTTACACATTAAGCAATTGTGAAACATTTGCAATTATTTCAGGTATCCCAGATTCAAGTCAAATAAACTAGTTGAGAAGTACATATTATTAGCTCTCACTCGTGTGATGGAGTATATTTACTCCACTATTTAAGCTGCATGAGTTCATTAAAAGGTGCAGAACCAAAGCAAAGGAAAAATTCTTATCTTTTTACTTAGCTTTGATTCTGAATGGTTATCTTAACATAAGTATCATTTTTTCTCTACATGTTTAGAGACACATCTCCTATGATGATAAATGACAAACATCAGGACTTTGCTTTATGCTGAACTACTTATTTCAACATCACAGTAGTGGGATAATTTACGGTAGGCGTGTTGACTAATACACAAGTTTATACCTCCTAGACGTGACAAACTGCAGGTGTGAAAACTGGGATGTGTCTTAAAAGGACATAGCATTGTTTTGCCCTCCTTTTATGTATTTTCTCTAAAAGTGCTAGAATATTTAGAGAATTAAAAATACCTAATACAGCTGTGCAATGATTGTCGTAGAATTAGTATGATTATAGTTGGTTATTGAACTAGTCATCCAAGTCACTCACTGGATTTGGTGGGAGGAGGGGGGAGGTGAAGAAAATCACGAGGGATTTTCTCATGTGCATGGTGTGAGCCTTCTTTGCAGCATCTCCAACTCCACTCTGAAAATGTACAAATACTCTGCTGTGGGTTGTGTCACCCGAGGAACACCTTTAAGCTAAAACTTACTATTATACGATAGTATAATATGTAACCCAGAATTGTGTAGCTTATCTTTCTGATTGCATCTATGTGTTCTGGTAAAGTAAAGCTTAGGTTTCCAAAAGTATCTAAAATCCCACACACTGATTTAAAGAATTTCCTGGAGCATTGCAGAAGAGATAAAGGTGATGTAAAGTATCTACGTCTGATCTCAGGAATCTTTTATGGAAAACTGTTTTTTTTCACTCACTTGGCACTGGTCTAAAGAAAGCTGATACAACAGTCAATGAACAGACCCTGAGAAACTAAATCATTCAAATTTGTTCTTTAAATTTTTAGCAATTAAGCCTCCTTTTTCAGTGTTTAGGTAATTCTAATAAAATTGTGTGATTTGATATTATTCGAAGGCAAACCTGTACCTTTACACCTACTAGCTGCAGGAAAAACTGGTGCATTGCAGTTTCTGTTCCAATTTCCTTACCAGAAGGAGAACCTGCTGAGCAACTTCCATTTCTCCCATTCCTTCTGCAATAGAAAGCAATAGTGACATCAGAAAGTCCTGTCCTAATTGCTCATGACTGTCCATGACTGCAGGAATTCATGCTGTGCAGAATCCTAACACATTCATTAAGAGTAATAATTAACTTCTAATACTGAGAATGGAGATAATTTCTTTAAAAAGAAAAAATCTCAGTAAGAATTCCTCACAGACGCATGAAGGATATACATGGTACAGCACAATGTAAAAAGCATTTGACAGAGTGCTATACTGTGGTATGAGGTTTTTGTTGAGCCGCTCAGAAATTCTTTTTGAATAGGAAAATAAGTTTCCAGATGTCTGGATTTTCATGGAAATGGTTTAATTTTCAAGGAAAACCAAAGTTTTTGAAAACTGAAACAAAATAATTTGACTTAGATGATTTCATCTGGTTAATAGAACATCAAAATGCTTCTTCTTGGTTAAAAATGGCAAAATGAATTACTTTAGTATTTCTGAATCAAAATGTTTTATAATTTCTGTCAAGCACAGTGATCTTTGACCTTTTGTTCCAATTTAGAAAGTAAACAGGTGCTGAAATGAATAAATGTGACAGAAACTCCACTTCTATTCAGCTGCATTTATTTGCATGAGCAGCACAGTTAAATTCCAGAGGGTCTTTTGCAGCATCCTGCACTCCAGAAAAAAGAACCAGGAGAAGTGAATTTGGGAGCATTCTGTATTTGCAGCGAGTGCTGTCTATTATATCACTAATGGAAATGGCCTTTACAGAGATCAGAACTAATACCATATACACAGCTGTATATATTGACATACACTTCAGCTGAACTGTTTCAGGTTTAATTTGAAAATGGCAATAAAAATAACGAATGAGAAAGCCTTTTAAAACTGCAGTGTGTTCTCTTTTGCTTTACCATTTCCTGGCCCATTTTTTTCTTCATGCCTCATGTCTCTTCCATCCCACAGTATGCTTTTTCAAAAAACAATTGCTTTAAAGAGATTGTAGCACATAATATCTGTCTCCAAAACAGTTATCATAAGACAGAGAGAAGTGGGGGCAATTAATTTTTTTCTTTTTTTGTTACTTCGGGAGTCCAGTGCAGAGATGGGCTTAAGCCACAAACTTGGCTCTGGTTTTGATGTAAACTTGAGGGAGGAGGTGCTGCTGACAAACAAAAATGCAGTTTGTGAATGCTCCATAGTGCTTCCCTCCTGACTCTGCCACCAGAACTACTGCAGAAATACTGCACAGCACAAAGGGAGACAAGAGACTGGTACAAGGAGTTTCTGGCATTGAGCAGAACAGGCCCTGGCTGTGGGAAGCCAATATCAGTTTTGAAAACAGAGTTTGGAGGTGGTGTACATTTCTCAGAAAGCTCTGCAGGTGGCCCTAGTGCTGAGCTTTCAAAAGTACAAAGCTTTCAGGCATCATCACACAGATCTGCTGTGTATTTAAACCTGTTCTTAGAGTGGATGTAAGGTGCCTAAATGCAAGATCATAGTAGTAGTATTAGTAATAATAATAATAATAAATTATAATAGCACTACTAACAAAAGCTGTGAACGCTCTACCTTATGTTATCCCTAAAAGGGAAGCTCAGAAGCAAAAGTGTAGAAATAGATTTTTATTTGTTTCTCCATTCTGTGGCGTTCATGAGTCACAGGTCTGTCAAGAAAAAAAAATCCTTAGAGCTGCCTCCTTTTAATAGTTTAGCTGAAGGAGAAAGATGATGCAAGCTGTCTCATTCACTGCTGACTGAGCTTCTTACTCGGGACACGACAGAACTTGACTGCAAAGGCAAGAATCCCTGTAAGTGGCAGAATGGGAAAGGGGTATCCCTGGAGGCTGCTCTGTCTTTCATTGCCAGCCTCTATAATTATACACTCCTTTCAAAGCAACTTGTGAAAGCTGTCTTTGCAGCCTGCTTCTCTTTCCCAGGCCCTGGGGAAAGTGCATCATAGCCATTCCCTGCCAAATCCAAACACCTTACGATCAAGCATTTCTAAATATGGCTCTGCAGTGGAGCTGCTGGGGGAAAGAAAAAAAAAAGGTGAAACTTTTTTTCCATGCATGTCTCACCTGGAAATCTTGTAAGGTTCAGAATAGTACCGCAGAGTGAGGAGCTGAAAGACTTTATAGTAAGCGATAGCCCCAACTCTCCGATATTTTTCTTATTTTTCTTGATTGTGAGATCACTTGTTAAAACAAACTGTGTGTGATTGTATTTCTTAAAATCTTTCAAAACCTTAAACCTCTTCAAAAAGTGGAAATCCTCTCCATCTAGCCTGTGTCAAAGATGCTGTCAAAACCATGAGGCAAAAGTCTTCGTGCTATTACTAATAAAAGCACATTACAGCATGGATAACAAAGGATAGATGCGTGTCCTCCTGCGTGCTTACGGGCAGGGAAGAATAGCTATTTTTCTCTCCACAGCCTCATGTGGTAAGAAGCCAGATCATTCCAGCTCATGTTATTACATTCCTTGGGAACATTCTTGTACAATACTGCACCGCTTCCCTGGTGCTAAATGATAAAGATTGCAACTCCTTGCCTTGGTCTGGTGAACATTTGTGTGAAGAGATTCAATTTCTTAAGCGAGTAAAAGCACACTGGCATAGGTATGGACTGCAGAGTCTGCCTCTGGATAGGGAAAGGCAAACACAGATTTGTCCTTCAGTTGCTCTTTTCTCAGCTGATTCAGGTTCCCGAGGCTAAACTTGTTGTGTTATCCTTTCCAGTGACTGTGCACTTTGGAAGGATAAAGAACTATTTTAAGTTCTCATTTATATGGAGTGCTATAAAATAAGGCCCAAGATGGATGAACAGGGGCTCTGTTTTTTAACAACAGTGACTTAGAGATCTGCACATCAGCCCTCTCTCCTGTAGAGTCAGACAGATTTACAGTGCCTGAAAATGTTTGCCAACAAAGATGTTATTGTAACTCCAGTGCCTGTTCAGGGAAGTTTATGAGGTAGAGTTAGAAACTGTTCATATTGTCTTCCTGCACTTGATGTATAGGAGACACAAGACGCCAGATACATTGCTGAGTTAAAAACAAAGCTACTGCAATGTTAGGATTATATCTAACATCAAGTACCTCATGTTCTGGTCTGCTGCCTCCACCCTTCACCTAGAAAGTTTGCCGTGTTTAACCCTCCTTGCATGGCTGTGGACAATATAGTTGTCTCTTCAGTACTTTTGCTTGCACAGCTGATAAATGGAGGCAATGTTCATTATCTGGCACAAATTATTGCACCTGTTCAACTCTTTGTGAGAAAGTTGTTAGTCTTTCGTAGGATTGGTTGTAGTTTACAATGCTAGTAGCTGACTTTTCTCCCTCAGAAGCAATCAAAGGATAACCCATCACTTTATGATGGGCCATTTCTGTAAGCAGGCATAACTCCATTGGGAGCCAACAGAAACTAAACTTTTGCTGGGGTATTATTCTCCTTTCCAAAATATGCTAGTGCTGTTTGGTTTGGGTTTTTTTTTTTTCATATTGACCTCTTGGATTGTCATTTTGCTTTTTCTAAACACCTGTCAACTGTTAATACAGTTACCCATGACAGATCATAAATCTTTGTCCAAAGACAGTTCCACTTGCTAGTGAAGAACACGAGGTAGTTCTGCTTCTTCTGCTTGTAATTCTTGGACCATACAAGACTTTTATGTGTGTTTATATGTCTAAAATGCCTCTTAACTAAATCTCTCGTATGACTATCAAACGGAATATTAGTTGTATTTTTAATTAGTGAAATGTTAACTAACTTTTTGCAAATTATTTTTTTGCTCTTGGAGGAAGTAAAGTAAGTCCCATAATAAATATCCTGCTCAAGGAAGAATACCCTGCCTCTTGGCTTCTACGCTTTGCACTGATTGTGTTGAGCCTATGCTCCAGAACCAATGCTTTCCTGTGAATACATCACTGACATTAGCTGCACATTCCTTGGATAGCAGCAAAGTATTTGGCTGTCTAGACACAGCCAAATAAGAGCACAAAGCTTGCTTTGAGCAAATCACTAACAACTTCTGTTGGCCAACAATGGGCAGAAAGGTTCTCTGATCCCTTTAGCTGTGGCGCATGGGAGTAAGTCCAGGCTCCACGCAAACTAAATCACTGCAACACATGCTACTCCATCATTTCCATTCTAGGAAGAAAAAATACAATCCAGAGAGGAAGAAATGTGGGAACACGGCCAGAGTAGTTGCTGCTGGACCTCTCCTGTTGGCATGGTCAGTTTTTAAGCGCCCAGGTGTAACATAAGGTTGGAGGGATATAAACCATGCAGGTGGTACCTGGCCAATCACCCAGTTGTTGGAATGGTTCTCTTCCTCCCACATTTCTGTACAGTTCCATGTTTGGAATGTTACTTTTTCCAGGCTGAAAATTTAGCATTGAGTATTTTTTCTACTTGTGCTGAAAGCAGATTTTCTCTCTGTGATCCATTTGGATGTAGAAATGAAGCTCTGAGAGGAGCTGGGTTTTTTTCCCTAATTCCTTGGTTATACAAAATATCTTCCCAGAAAATTGACTTCTTTAGAAATATTCTCCCAGAAAAATTGACTTCTTTACAGTACCCAAAAGCCAGATTTAACCATATGCTCCATTTGAAAAAATGAGAAAACTGTATTTCAAGATTTCAAGATAGCACATAAAAAACCATTACATCCATTCAATGTTTGAAGAGATTTTTCAGGCCTGAATGACAACTGGATTTCCTGGAGTATTACTTCCTGTGATTCTATTTTGGTTTCATTTTTTCATTAAAAGCAAGGAGAATTCTACTTAATCAAAGATTCAAAATCATGCGGGTAATTTTTCAATGCTATGAACAGATATTATTAGGTAAACTAGATGTAACAATCTTGGTATAACAGAAACTGATAATTTAATCCATTCTGAATAGCACAATAATGTAGATTACTATAGTACATGCCATTATTGTCAACTAGAGAAGCTGACCTTGTGAGATGGGTGAGCTCTCCATCTGTTCTGAAAATTTTCAAATTTTTTAAATTTTAATGATCTTCTTACTATGAAAATTAAGATTACCAGTAGGGATAGTACAAGCAACACCCATCTCATTCATTTTCCATTGTCACTGAACTCACTGCATCACATTATATTGCAACCCATGATAAAGACCTAAGAGCTTGGATCCTCACAGTTATGTTGAAAAATAGATGCAAGAGGCTTTGTGATCTTGGTACCAGTGAGGCATGTAATGCTTCAGCCCACTCAAAGGTTTTAAGCCTTTGAAGGCTTGTGGAGAAATGACAGATAATAAATTAGTTACATGAAAGTATATTAAACAAGCAAGAACCAGAGCCAGCAATATGCATTGAATGACTGCATCCATTCTGTCTCATGGAAATTCTCCTGCTTCTTCTTCTGGGAATAACCAAAAACTGGTGTTGCTTTGTTGCTACTTTGCTTTTGCAATGTGCCATGCTGCAGAGCATTCTAGAGCAGGAAAAAAAAGAGGTGCCAAAAGGGGTTAGAAATATTTTTTTCTTCTCTCTCTTCATCCAAAACACTTTCTTTTGTTCAACAAATATATTTGACAGAAGGTCCTCTGGGTTTACACACACTGCTGTTGTCAGCTGTCTCCAGACAAGAAAGAGAAGACAGGGAAAAGCTTTTCTTTCAAGTATTGTATGATGATTTCAGGATACTGGTAAACGGTCTTTGATGCAGCCACAAGTATTCAAGTGACTTTTCCTATCCTTCAAAACATATAACCCATTGGCTCAGACACAGCTAAAGATTTCCTCTATGTAAACAAAAATTAATTGATATAACAGTTGGCTTTCAGACAGCTGATTTGACAAAGTGTTCTAAGCACATTCAAGGCCTTTCCCCCGATTTTTAAAAAGCAAATATTTATCTAGAAGCAGAGGGTTACCCAGAAGTAATGATGTCAATGCCACCACTAAGAACATGCTCATTACACTTCTGCAGCCTCATCTGGCCTCACAGGGAGCAAAGTTCAAGGTCGTCAACAAGGAATGTTCCAGAAAGTTGTCATATTTAGCACAAAATAGCACACTCATCAATCTTCTCTGTGAAGCAAATAAGATTTTGACAAATGGCATGTTTGTTTTAAGTGCCTGAAACTATTGCTATTTTGGGAGGCCTTGCTCTATTGTCAAAGTAGAAGAGCTAAAGTTATTTTACTTCTTCATGTGGTAAAATCACCTATTGAATCAGGGCACTGCAGTCTTGCTGAAAAACAGCCCAAATACCTGAGCTGTGCCTACCCTCTTTGCTCTGCTGTAGTGCTTTGCACACATTATCCTCACTAGCAAGGCAGAGAGTAGGGTCCCTCTGTCCACTTCAGCTGAACTGAAGGCAAAGTCCTGTACTTCAAAGGCTGTGCAGAGCTTGGGGGCTGGCAGCATGATGAGACTATTCCCCTCAAACCCACTTGCAGGGCCATGTTCCTCAACTGTCTGTCTTGCCAGCATGCTTTCTTTTTCCCTTCCTCCCTCCTCTTTGGAATGCTAGGCAGACATCTTATTTTCCCAAACAGTCTTATGTTGTTTCATTATAAAGTATTTTTTTTTTGCCTGTGCTGGTGCAATGTCCTTTAGCAGCACTTGTGGATAGATACCTTGAGAGGCAGAAGATCTGATGAGGAGGATGACAGCAGTGAAGATTTTGTCTCCAGATAGGCTCCGTCTCTCAGATGTCAGAGGAAGTGATATAAATGAAAGAGAACCTGAGTGTTATAAACTAAAATCAGTGGACTTTGTCTTCTTAATATGCCGTCTCCTGTGAAATTAGGCAGTGCATTTTAGTATTTTCTTTTTCCTCCTTCAGAAATTGTTAGTATATCAAAACCAACAAACACAGACTGAATGCTTATAGTAGGTAAGGCACGGATCTCTTTCCTATGCTTTGTAATTCTGTTGTTTTATTTTGAAATTTCTTGTGAACACTGTTTGTAAGTAGGCTTGAATAGTACTATTATTCAAATTTTATGGTTCTTTCATCAAGCTCCTGTGACTCTACTCTGACTAAATATCATGTTTTGTATCCCAGATCTCCACTGGAATCAGTGCGGTGATCTTCAGCACCCATGATCTAACCAGCAAATGCTATCTCTGAGGTCTTTATCAGACAGTTTTCCCTCTCTCTTACTCATCGTGCAAATTAAATCAGAGGTTACCCAGTACCACCCACAAGTCCCCACATCCTGACTCTCCACTGCATCTTATTCCACAGCACCAGTATTTTTGTCATGCCACATTTTACATTCACTCTGTAAGTCCACGGAATATTTGAAGATATGTACACTTAGGGAAATCCCAAGAATTCCTCTCTTTTCATTAGTATGGGAAATGCATCAGTCCAAGTGAAATTACCCATATTTTCCTGTCTTGAGTTTCTTAGATATTTTTGAAAAGCTGGAGGATATCCTTCATCTTCCACATGGCTTCTTTTCTTTCTTTATTGTAGGTGTCCAAATACCTGATTCCTTCTCTGCTTCCTCAGTCACAAATAATTTGATTGAAGCATTTCACTGCTGGAAGAGCAGCCTTTCCCCTTCCTACCTTATATCCATCTTTCACATCCCCATGTGTGTCCTTACATTCACCTCTTTGGCCTTTCTGTTTTCAAAGAGCTGTAACAGAACTTTTTTCTTTGGCTTTGTCACTGAAGAAATGCTAATGATGTAGACCCCAATGCGTCACAGAGGAGCTTTCCCCTAAGCTTCAGCTATCCTATTGTTTTGTCTGACCAAGTCTATTCACAAGATAATAACACTTAATGAGTCCCTCTCTCTCTCTCCTTCCCACAGGCAGACTTGTAGACGCCACTCTTTGGCTTTTTAGCGTTAAGAGTAGGAAGCAGTCACTACAAAGGCATGTCTACATCGCAGGCACAGCTATGATTGCATCACATGCAGACGTACTTGAGTTACCTATTCTGTCAGCCGCAGGACACTGCGTGCTCACCAGTGCCCTTACCCTGCGCTGAGCTGCAGCCTCCTGCAGCTCCATTTCCTTTTGCAGCTGGCTTCCCACAAGTATATTTCCGTAGGGGTATATCCAGAAGACCTCCCACTGAATTGTAAATATTTTGAAAGGCTGAAAGGTACCCACATAACACCAACAACTCATGAAACCAATCTGGAAACCCTGTAGGAATTGAGGAAGTTTCTATTCGGACTCATGACAATACAGGCTTATGCAGTGTGCGGCAAGAGATACTATGTTACAGGAAAGTATTTTCTGAAAAAAATAAGCTTGTACCAATTTTATACTAGTAGTATCATCCCAACAAAAGCACTAAAATGGCCCTAGCAGGATTACAGATATACTCCTGTGAGGACTTTTGATGTCAAAGTGGTATAAACAGGTGTGTACCTACTGAGCGGCAAAGGGGAACGCACCTCTACTGGGGTGCTCCTGTCACACACAGGCACCCCTGGGCATCCTCTGTACTTACAGCCTTGAGTAAAAGTGCTCTCCTGTCACAATTAACACCTGTAAAATGTGCTGAGTGATCTATTTTGACTAAGATTTGTCTGAGTCTCCCGTGTTACACCATCTCCTTCTTTGCATCGTGGATATAAATATTCTGGCAAAGATGCAAGAGTGCCCTGGCTGGACAATTGACTCTCTTCTCCCAGGAGAACCCTAATTTTTACCTCATGTCATGGATTTCTCACCTCAGCTGCTGAAGGGTGAGCAGCTGCCTTCCCCTGTTTTTCTTCCCCCTGCTTCTACACCTGGACAAGACTCCCAAAGGAGCACTTCCTTCCCGGTCGTAGAGACAAGAAGGCTTTTCCAAACAGCTCTTCTCCCTGCATGGACTGTCCCCATCCTGAAACTCCTCTCTGCAGGGATGGGGGGGATGCACCACAGCATGTCATTCTGTTTACTCTGTTTCCTAATTATGCTTTAAAAATCCCTTTGCTTTGTATGTGAGCAATCACTGTTGCATTTCTTATTGCACCTATCTGCTTTGTCTGAAGCAGTATTTGCGGATTAGTAAGGTCCATAATTTGAAAATTATATGTATAAAGAATACGGGAACATGAAAGCAGTGGCATGTTCTGGCAACTGTGAGGATGTTCTGGAGCTGCAATTTGCAGTTTGGGAAAATTAGTTCTGAATTTTGAAGGCTGACTGTTAAGTTAGCCAGATCTTGCTTCTGCAGACTGTTTCCAACTGCACTGACTGCCAGTTGGTTACTTCCTCCATATCAACCAAATACAGTTTATGTATCTTTTCTTCCATATCAGACTTGCATGGCAATTTTAATAAAGATTTTTTAAAGTACCAGGGATTATTTTAGTTCAAGATCTTGACTGGTAAAGTATCCAAAGTAAAAGCTGTTATGTGTTTATTATTGATACTGTTCATAATATTAATATTGAGCTGCTAAAGTTGCTGGCTTGCTGAACATCAGCTCTTCTGTTGCATTTTATGATCCCAAATTTCCTTGCTAATAGGCTATGACTCAATGTATTTAGCACATTAGCTGCAATCTTGGCAAACACCAATCCATCTGTCCTTTGAGTAGGGTGCAAAATAGGCTGACAGTGCACAGAGGGTGCCTAAAGCAACTTGTTCTGCAATGAACTCAGATGTACGAACGTGACTCAGTGCCTGTTGCTGCCTTTAAATGTAATTGTCCAAAACAGCTGACTCAAGCAGCCCATAAAACTCTGCCCATACAAAGAGCTCACCTACGCCATTTGACAACTTGTTTTGGCTGGTTTGTGCTAAGCATTCTCGTACTATTCCTGCCCATAGGACACCATCCACTCCCCCACTGAAAGCACTGAGACCTTTGCAGTTGGCTTCAGCGGTGTGTGGAGCCTGCGATTATGCCCCTACAGGTATTAGTCCCTAAGAACAGTCCTCCTCCCACCATTGTTTTCATTAGCTGCTGGACACCTCTCACTGCATTTTCAAGGATGGGGTTCCCAACTCTCCACTTGCTGGACTACCAGTCTCTGGAGCAATAACTTTATGGGTGCGTGGGTTGAAAGTTGTGAGGGATGCTTAAGGGGAGTGTAAAGGGACACTGAATACACTGTCACAGGAAAATTAAATACTCTTGACTACATTGCTCTTCAACCACATTCAGCCTGGACTATCTCTGCTCCTATTAAGGAAAAAGTGATAAGCATAATGTAAGCAACATCTTCTGAGACAATGTAATGTTTGGAATCAAGAAGGATAAAATCAGGGAACAAGCTTGAGGCTGAAACGAGACCACTGCTCATGCCAAGCTATGGTGAGCTCTGTGCTGCTGCATGTCTTGTCAGATCCGTGAAAAGGACACACATGTGATTCTTCACAGGATGTGTATCAGAGCCTCAGGGTGAGGCAGCTCACACAGCTGACTCCATGTTCATGTGAACGTGCCTTTTCCATGCTGATCAGATAGGAAAACTCATGAACTTTTGTCAGAGAAGGACAGCTAGCAAGCAGGGCAATAAATATCAGAGAAGAAACTGTTGTATGAAGGAGAAACAAAAAAGGAAGGATGTTCTGGTAGGCATTTGGGAGAAAAAGAAAAGACATTAAAACATATGGAAATTATTTGTGGAGCTATATATTATCTCAGCATAACTTCAGTCACCAACTGTTTCCCTGGTCTACCCACTGTAACCTCTTCCACCATCTTCATTTTCTCTTACTCTAGTTTCTCTCTTCAGTTCACACAAATAGGCTTTTACTGATAACAGGTTTTTTTTTTTTAAATTAAATTATTAGCCATATTCTTCAATTCACCCACCTGTCTACTAGTTATAACACCATCTCCTTTTCGTGCCTAGCACTTAAATATTTTAAACCTTCATCCATCTCCAGATTTTTCAGCCTTTATCTTCAGGTTCTGTCCTCAGTGTTTCCTGACCTTCCCATGACTTCCTTATCATCTTATTGAATAGAAGTGTCCTGCCCAATAAGCTTTATATCAGCTTATCCAAAATTTATTTATATTTCTCCCATTTAAATGTAACCAGAGCTTGTGTAAAGGAGAGCAAAGATTTTGCCTGAAAGGAAAATCTAGGAAAATAACTGAAAAATATACATCATATTAAATAAGATTGAGGAGGTGATAAAAACTAATTTTCTTTTCAAAATTTCTTTTAATATTATTTTTGTAATGTTGTAATTTAAAATACATTATTACAGTAAAAAATATTACTGTTTGTCTCATTTCCAAAAAAATAGTATGTACTGGATGCTTCAAAAGGTGGTATATTTTCTTTAGAATTTCTCTACATTAATGGTACAAAAGCTGAAAAGGGCTGCTTTGGTTTACAAGGAACAAAAGCTTTGAAATCACAGTGCAAACTACAAAAGCTCTTCCTCTGTACAGCTTTTAAAAAAATAATTTGCAATTTATGGTACGTGTAAAAATGCTTTCAAAAGTCCAGGAGAAAAGAATTATACAGCAATGTTGGAGACAATTATATTTCACAACTCTTTGGGATGGATGGCTAACATATTACAAGAATAAGCTGATTTTCTTACAGGTATAAGCAGGTTAAGAGTGCACTCCGGTAGTTTTGTGAAGAATTCCTGCCAATTTCCAATTGCAAATATAGAAAAATCTCATGATTTGAAATTTTTCCAACTTGAAGCAATCATATTCTAAATCTTTCTTCTCAGTATGCCAAGTCTATGCACTCTTGAAAATTCTTTACCAGTGTGTACTAACATCAAAGGATAATACAAAATTAGATGTAACATCTGCCTTGAAAACATGTCAGTATTGCATTTTAAATACAAAAATATAACTTGATTCTACTGTGGGTGTTACTAAAATCTTCTACATAAGGATGAAATTGTACCTCATTTTAAGTTGTATTCCCCACCCATTTCTGTAAGCACTGAAAATAGGTTTGTGTGAATTCTTTAACAAACCAATTCTTTCCTAAGTAAAGCTAGAATTACAGAATCAGGTCATATTTCAGTAAAATAAAAGTGTTTTGACATTACTCATGGGCCACATTTCTAAGGCAAACAGAGAGGGTATTATCTCTTCCATGACACATTTGAGTAGCCACTTGTAAAGGTTTCCAGCTTTGAAATATGAGGAATTTCCAGCCATAAAGTGCAAATACATTGTACTTCTGCTCCTTCTGTCATCTATAACTGTGCACTAGTGAGAATAAAATCTTCTCGTATAAACTATTGAATACTTTAAATTGAACTTTCTAAAATAATTGCATTGTTTTCCATGTGATAGGTGCAAGAAATAAAGCATCAGAATTTACCAAATACAGACTAACTCCTGCTATGACTTACAGAAATGTTTTAAAGTATGTTTTTTTCTACTAAAATTTTCTGTATCAGGTGTGCCAAGGAGTTCACTTTGCCCAGATATGCTTTGTTCTGATTCAGTGGCAATATTGTGAGCTAGTATATTTAGCGCAGGCAAAAATGTAGATTTCTACTTTAAAAAACCCACCAAAACACAAAACAAAAAGCCCCCCACCAAAATCACCAAAAGCAACTTGTGCATTTGAAATAAGTGGTTGCACATTCTTTGAGGTTAATACACTGACAGCAGAGAAAAAAACCTCTAAATCTACAGCAACAATAAATTAAACAGATGAGAAAGTCACATATTAATCTCATTACTGGAAAAGAATCATGAAACAGCGGAGCATCAGATGTAAGGCTGAGGCTTTCCTTTACCCCTGTAAAAAGTGATACCAGATAAAAGGTGGGACAGTGCAGGCACTTTTGAACAAACTACATCCAGATGTGCACATGGGTCTGATCCAAGCTGCCCTAGACTGACAGGAAGACCCTTGCTGATTTCATTGCTGTTCAGAGCTGGCTTTCAGAAGATTGACTTCTCAGCCAAGTGCCACATCAGCACGTCAGTCCTGCACAGCTGCTCTTAGAAACTGTCCTTAGTCTCTGGTGTGGTGCTTCTGGTGAGTCGTGTCGCAGCACTCCTGGGGAGGGATAGAAAAGGAGATGGAATACAAAGAACAAAATAACCATTTAAATGAAGCTTCCTTAGAGACAGAGAATGAGAGAAAGAGAGAGAGAGAGAGAGAGCACAACTGTGAGAGATCAGACAGAGTTTTTTTGCCAGGTTCTGTGAGCAAATGACATCAGGCATTTATGGAGGCTAAAACAGTAACAGCCAAATTTCTCTCAACCTTGAGAGAACCCACTAAGGGCTCTGAAGTGGAGTGAAAGGAAGGGCAATCTGTCTAGTTTGCCTGCTTGACGTGTGTTCATGTCCTGAACATTGGCTGTGCATAAGCCTCTAAAACCACAGCTCTTCAGTAGCTCTGCAGAATCAATGTATGCAAGTCTTGCACTACCTTGGAAGGGACCATGGGCTGACTTTCCAAATATTTCTAAAAAAGATTTGTACCTTCACTGATCTGGAGAGAAAATATCCGTGCCAACAAATGGAACACATGGGTGTCTACTCAGGCTTTCAGCTTCTGTTGAAATCTAAATATGAAGCTAACCACAAAGTTGTGGCCAACTCTATTTTGGTGTTAAATAGCCAAACTTCATTGAAATTCATAGAGTTGAACTCCAAAATACAGTATGTAGTTTTTCACAGTGGTTGTATGCTTTTATATTCTTGCACTCACCCTGACATTTCTACACTGATGTCTCATTTTCTGATTTTGCAGTATAGATAATTACGCAGACATTTTACTTAAGATGTCTTTATTTTCAGTGGCAGAAGATCAATATGAACTGCCCAGTAGAGGGTGCTACTTGATTTTAGGAATAAAACCTATCAATAACCTTTGAGAATAATCATATTTCCATGAGATTATGCAAATCGTGGGGGGCGTCAGCTCCTTCTGACAGCAGCACTAAAGAAACTGAAAGATGGCATATTTTTTTCCTGACATGCTTGTTTCAGCTGGTAGTACAAAGTGCTGAAGAGCGATCCAAACAAAGCTTTGGTTTTATGCTCTGACATGACTCTAAATGACGCTAGATACTACTGCTCAGAAATAAGCATTGTGTACACAACCCATGCTCTTGGTTTGCTTTGGTGGATTTCTCATTTTATATTCTCTCCACACTAAAGTTGGCAGCAGGTTTTCACTCCAGGACAGATTTTTTAGCTCTTTGCCTTTTACCAGACCAAACCAATCTGCTTGAAATTTCATAAGTATGCTATTCTGGCAAAGTAGAAATTTAATGGAAAGTCTGAGGTAAATTCAACAAGATGTTTGGGAGACAGAAGGGCTCAAAAAAGGAAGCGGTTTCACCTCTTGAAAATTTTCTTAGCTTTTTTTTGGCTCATAGTAACTGCAAAATGTCTTGGCTGAGAAACTAGAAATTTTGTTTTAGTCTTTTGTAGATGGTGATTCCTCTTTCCTTTGGCTTCTTTTGGGGTGCTTCAGGGAGCAATTATTTAATCACTAAAAGACATTTATGCAAATCGTTAGGGTTCCTAAATCCACATGTCAGCTTGAATAGGGCTTATGAGATCTACAGTAGGGAAATGAAGCTTTCCCAGACTGCACAGACTGTTTCATGGGTAATTCTTGTGATAGTGCAGGGCAAACTTCCTTTCAGTAGTTCGACTTTAGTAGTTTTCAGCTCCCCTATGAGAAGAACTGAAGGGTTCCACCCAGAGCACCATCAGGTCTTCTGAGACCTGCTGGAGGCAAAGGCCATTCCCATAAAGGCTTTTTGCTTCCTTTTTGTCTCTACATTTGCTTAGAGCTCTCCTTCTTGCCTCTGTTATCTGCACGTTCATCTCTTGGCAGGGTTTGAGGGAGAAGATATTCTCCACCACAAATTTAAACTGGTTCTGTAAGCTCTGCCGCTCCCAGTGTATGGCCAGAGGCAGGCCTGTATGTAAAGATTTGCCCCAATGACATCCAGGAAAAAATCCACTTCTGTGTTCTCACTGAGTGGTAAAATGTCCTGTACCGGCCCTGAAGATCATGTCTTTAGGTGTAGTTAACAGTTTTTCAGTAGTTAGCAAAACTTTCCATAATGAGGATTGAAGGAGATTTGAACATTCACAGTCTGTGATTTGTTACTCCTGTTGGCCCAAAGTCTAAGGAGTGAAGCAGTTTACTGGAATCATTTTTCATAGAATACTATTAAGTAAAAGATGAGGTTCCCTAATGATTTATGAACAGAACATAGTCAGAATTAACACCAACGTGGTGAAGATACTGTTCCATTTTTTGAGATTTTTGTGCTGCTTCCAACTTCGTGGATTTACTATGAATTATATCATTTATATAATGAATTATATCATTTTCAATCCAAAAAATACAGAAATAAGGATGCAGGATCAAAAAACGTAAGTCAGAAAGAATTCGTGGAAGTTTGGGAAACTTGAAACCAGGCTGTCAGAAAGGAATGAGGGAGGTATGCAAAAAGTATAAAAGAATTAATATTACACCTGCAGGCAGAATTATCATGCAAAGTACAGAATATTTTCTGAAAGTAATTTAGTGTTATTGAAATGTTGACTAGAAGGAACAATGTGTAAAGCTAGTCCTGACACAGCCACTGCATTATGTGTGAGATGTCCTCCTGCCACCAAACTCTCTTTTTCCCCATTCCATATTTTCTCTTGTCTCTCTATCCCAAACTATCCTACACTTTACTGTAGAATTTATTTTATGAAGGGAAAATAAATTTTTAAGAAAGTCCGGTATGTTTGCAGATCCTGGTCCTGAGTTTTACGTGTCAATAAGACACCTAGTAGTGCCACAGAAGTAAAGAAGTGGTACCTTAAAGATGATATAGTGAGTTTGCATTGGTTAAATTAAGGAAGTCCTGCTGAGTTCAAAGAGGTATGGACTTGGATGGGAGCAGTGACAGAGAAGTGGCAGCTATCTCAAAAGCATGGGAGAAGTGAAAAAAATAATTAATATCTTAAAACCATAGAGAAAAGGGCTTCCAAAAAGGCTGTTTCTGGGGGCAATGGGAAAACAAGAACAAAACTATTTTCACTGAAAATCCTCATTACATTTAACAAAATGAATATGATTTAAAGGCATGCAGCCTGTTTACAAAGACTTTATAAGCTTCACTTTGCTAACCTCTTCTATAAGTCTGCACTGGATGATTTTCAACTCGTTTATTTCTTCCCTTCCACCAAGCAAAAGTACCAAGAAAGCACCGACAAACAGAAGACCAGAAATGAAAAACTGAACAGAAAAGATCAGTGCTAGGACACCTTAGGGGCAATCCTGAATGTTGTCCCTCTGAATGCTTTCTAAGAAAGACATTTTTCATCCTACAAATAATTATGAGGACCAGTCAGCCATCACCTAAAGGAAATTTCTTCATTAAAATCCATTTGTCTTGTAATTTCTCTGTTCGCAAATATGTGTTGGCTTTTTTTTTTTTTCATTAAACAAGTCCATCACCTTTCTCATACTTGAAAGAGAAACTCCAACAAGGAGTGCTTCAGGTTCATTATTTGGCTCAGTTATTTGCCAGATGTTAAACTGAGACTGTGTTTTGGCTAGTCTGTATGCTCTAATGTAATATTAAACGAAATAAAACATTAAATGGGGTCCAAGTGCAGACCCACAGTTAAGAGAAGCATTTTATGAGAAATAAAAATTCCTGGAATTGAATCTTCACTCTTGAGATAATCTAAATTACTTATAATTGGCAACATAAATCAAAATCAATACACTGTCAAAAATATGACAAAAATCCACTGGTTTTCAATCCAAATAATCTCCACCAGCACTCACCCTATTTTACCTTCAAAATAACATTGCACTGTTTGGAAGGTCTAGTTATAAGGATCTCTGACCTCTGCTTCCAATTCTCCTCCTGAGACTTGCAAGCTATCTATCTGCAGACCTGGTTTCCACGTGTCCCATTTTATAATCATATCAAGAAATTTATTCCACCAAACATCCTTAAACGGCAGCATTGCTGTTTCTGGCTGGCAGTTCACAATGGTATCTGGATTATAAACACATCCACAAGGCCAAATGGCAGGTTAGTTGCTGGTATGGTTACAATGTGACAGAAAACTGCATAAAATGAAAAACATTTCGTAACTGATTAATTTTTTTCTCTATATGCCAAAAGATGATTTTTGAGGGTTGTTAATATTTATAATTGTAACTCCAAAGTCTGCTTACAAGGTGAATTGATCTCTTCCATCTTTATCATTGCTATACTTATGAAAATGAAATTAACATGCTTTTATTGCTTTATGTATTCATGTGGTACATAGAATAGACATCACAAAAAACTACCCTGAAGAAAAAAAAACAAAAGCAAAAAAACAAAACAGAACAAAAGGGCATGAAATATGTATTAAAACATCAGAAAACACATGAGAAAGCTAAATGAAAAAATCTAGTTGCTGGTGTCACCTGGTGACAGAAATCTCTGACATAAAGTCTGTTCTTTTTGGATTATGTGCTTTTAGTATCATCCCACAGCTAACATTAAAGCAGTAAGATAATTTTGTGGGAAAATATTCTTTTTCATTTACTGTTTGAAACAGGGTCCCTACAGTTCCACAAAAGACCTGTTTTGATTTGGCGTTTTTTTGGAAGACCCTTCTTGACTTGAATGAGTTTCATATCAGGCCTCAGTTCTGTACTAGATAAAACTCTCCCTGTAGGATTTTTCTGCCATCCATCACAGGCCAATTAAGAGGAACCAGGAGGTTATCTGAATCCTGAGGTGCACAAGTAATTGGGAAAGTTACTTCTGGCCTGTTTATAGGAAGGATACAAAATTACCCGTTTAACTGTTTGAAAACTCTCTAACTCTCTCAGCTATGCCTCAAATAGGAATTGTTTCGTTTCTTGGAGTTGCCCTGGGATTACATACATTCTCTACTTGCAAGTCATTGTTCATGACCAGTCACCCACTTGTGAGTTGCACAGCCATGTTCAACTAATTCTGGTATAAATTTGAAATCACATCGCAGCATGACAACATTAATTTCTATCTTCCTCTGCATAGGTGTTGACAATAATAAATAGGCAAATGAATAGGATGGTAACTAGGATTTCATCTGTATATGTGCATAAATAGTTATGAAAGAAACATTCATAACTATTTATGCACATATGCATTCATGGCCTAGAAAGATAGATGCATTCATGGCCTAGAAAATAAGAAAGTGGGTAAAGAAATACTTTTTGGTGTTTATGAAAAAATATGTACAACTTATATATGCCTAATTCCACATGCCTGTATTTGTTCTCAACCCCGTACACTTATGAATGATTGTACTGTCAGGAGTCAAAGAGAGGAACAAAACAGTGTAAACTAATATATGTTTTAAACAATATTGAACCTCTTCTTAGTGTAAAGTAACAGGAATGGAATGATGTTGAGACAGGCATTTTGTTTAAAAGGGTCTTTTATCTGTTTGAAATTCAGGCAAGAGAAAGCTTAGACCTGTCTGGGTTTGTAGCATTTTGCCCGAGCACCTCCACAGCTAATGAGTGAAGCAAAGCCTTGTGAAAGTTGTGGTTGAAATAGATGTTCATAGCAGAAGAAAAATACACAAAAGTTATTACTTACATTTCAAAGCAGCCATAGAAAACAAGCTTAGTAATTATTACAAACATGAATATCCTAATATACCTCTAACTGTAATCATGTTCAGGTCATTTGATACAAACTTTTCTAATTTGGCAACAAGCTGCTTGGAAGTCAAGCAATAGTAGCTAGAAATTACTCTAGGTTTAAGCAAACATTGTTCACAGTTTAATCCTCCATTTGCTGTGGTTATCTCTTATTTGTCTTCCCCAGGGAAATGCAGATTGCTCTGTCATTATTAGCTGCCCTCCTGCTGCCTCCTCTCCCCTTCCCTCCAGTTGCTTCCACTTCAGTGGTACCAGCCTCGGGGAAAGAGGCCATCCTTAATTTCCTAGAAGCAGCAATGTGAGAAGCCTTTCAAAACATACGCTCTGAAAAGAAATTATTATCTTAATATAAAAATTATTCAGCAAAGAAGGATTTGATTTCCATTTGTGCTTTTCCTTGACTTAAATGTAGAGATGTATACAGAAGGCATTAGGAGAATTTCCATATATCCCCAAGGCCACAGAGATACAAGTTTGCTGTCTAGACTCCTCATTACTTTTACTCTCTTGCTTGTCAATGAAGTGCATGCCAGCAATGAGCTGGGGGAAAATCACACCCCTGAATTTTGCCAGGGTACTGTCCCTGCCTCTCAAGGGAGCCTCCCTCCTGCCAGGTCTCCCTCCCTGCCTGAATCTGTACTCCTGGGATCCCACCTTTCAACTCGGACAAAAAAATGCCTCTGCTTCTGCATACCCTACACAATGGGAACCTCCTACTCTAGATTAGTGTGCTCTTTGTGGAGGAGGTAACTATGTTGTCCAACCTTGTGGGGCTTGACCAAAATTCAGGTGTCACAGTCCCTGGATGCACTCTAATCATTAGGCCATTGTTCAAGAGGTATGTATCAACCAGTTTCTTCAGGGAAGGTGCCTATAGGTAGTGAATTCAAATCCATCCAGAAGAGCTAAATGAAAATTAAGAATGCATTGTTAATAATCCTCAGATGGAGCTAAGTGGGAAATAGTCATTTAACCATCTCAGGTGGGCAGCCTGTCTACTGAACACATTCACTTTCAGTGAGCTACTTGTGTTGGGGAGCTTTCATCAGAAAGTAACCTGTGTGTACCATCCCAGATATTTTGATACATAAGAACATGAGGCTGGTCTGACTGGGTCACACCTCAGCTTAGAGACCTATTACCAAAAAAGTCAAGAAGGGAATGCCTAGGGAAGTTTGTAAGTGATGCCACTGAAGAATATTCGTCCATCATTCAATCACTTGTGCCTCATTGACTTTTTGCACAGGTTATCTTTTGAAATCATGTAAACTTTCAGCATCTGAAACAAGCTGTGATAAGTAATTCCAGATTTAGCCACATATTGACACAGATGGATTAGGGACAGCTTGTTTGAACCTCACTCCTGGAACTGAATTACACTCTGGGAACTCAAGTGCTATTTACAGTTCCCTTTTGGTCCCTGAAGCTGGTGACTTGGTTGAACAAAATCTGAAAGTAAATACCTGCCAGTACCATTGAAAAATTTGCCATCATTATATTGAAGGTATTTTTTTCTGAGGTGACATTGCAGTGCTGTGCTAGGACTGAAGTGTTAAAATGAGGCCACATATTAGGTCTGTTCTTTCACAGACTGTTTTATTTGTTCCTTCATATTTAGTGCATTTCCCTCTGCTGCCACTTGCACTGTTTTCTTTCTCTTTTTTCATGAACAGAAATATCATGTGTTCATGACAAGTACAACAGGAAAAATGAGAAATTTACATATAAAAAAAATCCAATCAGACTAAGCTGAGTTAAGGTTTTAGGACACTAAAATACAGTTTCCCTTTTTATGGAGAAATAAAAATTGAGTTCAGATCTTGGACAAGAAACAGAAAGAAAAGTTATTAAATATCACATTTTCTTTTGATGGAGGAATAGATGCAGATTTATTTCTGGTAGCAGTTTAGATTTTTAATCTGTATTGAACTATGGCAAAAGATGGAAAGAAAAAAAAATCTGATTTATGTTGCAAATATTTTGGTTTTGCTTTTTTTATCTGTGTGCAAACCATCTATTTGTTTGACACAGGTCATTTTCTTGCCATTGTACATGCCATTCCCACTGCGGTATTACAGATAGGCAAAACAGATAAACAGAAGAAGCAAATAAACCGTCTTCAGTGTGATGAATGCAATTTATAATTAACATGGACAGGGAAAAGATTCTAAGCGGAGGCTTAGAAAAATTACAAGTCCTGATGTTCAACTTGTTTCTAAATTTGTCTGTGAACCACTGATAAAATAGAATGAGAAAAGTCTTTCTAAAGTAAATGATATATTATTACACAAAATAATAGGAACATGCAGTGCCGTAAGTATGAATTAGGCATCCTGTGGTTGACTTGTGCATCGTATAAACATACTAGTCAGTCCCAAGCTGAAAACAGAACCAGGAATTCAGTAATCAGTGTCCCTTGTCCAGCTATTAGTGACTCCCAAAATTCCTTGGAATAAAGGACCCATATGGAACCATTCATGTAAGTAAAGCAAACTGCCAGAGCGGCCTATATATGATGAGTAATAATATATTAGCCAGAAATGGAGAGTATAAATACATAAAGTACCATTAAAGCTCACTGAATTCAACTAGATTTCTCTATTGTATTTGTTGTCATTGAATCATGATGGGAAAGGAAGACTTGCTTAATATAATGCCTAAAACAATACATACAAGTACATGGTTATTAATCATGCTACCAGTATACTGCACCTGTTGAGTGAAGGCCTAAAAGAGAATTTCTGTGATTGGATTTGGTAATTTTTGGGATGCAAAATTCGCTTCTAAAACCCTATGGAATTTCAAAGATGCTTCAGTGCTGACAATGCCCCTTGCATAGTGTGGACACATGCTTAGGGAGATGACCGTCCTGCTTACTTGTTTGGTGTGGTTTTCAGCAGCAGACTTTGGGTATTCTTCACTAGAACATTAATCAACAAGGATTAATATAATCAGTATAATTTATTTCCAAATTGTTGCTGATCCAGAAACAAACAGCTTCATTCTGATGAAGTACCACTCTCTTCATTTACTCAGCTGGTCCCCTTCTGTATTGAGTTCTATAACTTTAAGTTAAAGTCATGAACATCATTCCAAATTTATTAATACCATCTAAGTCAAATTAAGCCCATAAAACGAGCAGTTATCAGTTCTCTTGTTTATTACATTAGATCCTAGCATAGGCAGACAATCTAAGACATTTCCTTTCTTTGTGCTTCTTAGTGCCTTGATTAAGACTGCTCTGAAGACTGACATTTCACTAAAAGCATGTGTCATGTTCTTCTCCCTTTTTGCTGTAAATTTAACAACCCTCTGATCAGTGAAAAGGGCTGGTGAGACATGGACCATTCACCTTGTGTATTTACTTCTCTGCTTAGAAGGTGGAACATATTGCCTTCCACAAATGATAGCTTCTGCAAAAGAAACCTCTCTCTTTACCATACTTGTCTTACTGGTGCTTCTGCCTTCTCACTCCTCTTGTGACTAGGGAAAGGCAGCAATGGGAGGTGCAGACCAGCCACAAGGAGATAGGATGAAGCTTATTAGTAGGATTTCTAGTAGTGCTACAGCCCAAGGATAACCCAAAGAATCTGTGACTATCTACAGAGTTCCTCCATCATTTGAGTTAGCTCATGGATTTTTCCTTCTCCTGGAGAATCCAGTTGTTAGGATGCCCGACATTCTAGTAATCTACCCCCCAGGCAAATAATTCTTTGTTTTTAGAGGTTTAGAAGAGACCATGACCCTCTCTGAGTACTAATGCATTGTGATACTTGGGATCAGTGTGAAGTGTTTCACACTTACTTTTAGAGCACTGATGTGTTATTAAAAAAATAACATGAAGCTCCAAAGCTTCCAATTCCTGTATGGATTGCTACTTTGTGTATGTTTTAAAGACCATTCCAAAAAAACCAGTCATATGAATATAATGACTAGTTGACCTCCCAACAAATTTGGGTTGCTATGAGGCAAAACATAGGGTATAATTTTAGAATAGAATTTTTTTTTTCATTTGTAAATGCTTAGCAAATCAAGGAAATTGAAAAATGAATTAAATTCGTGAAACATACACAGCTCTGAGTGTACAGTCATTACATATGGCTACTTCATAGAGGCCCTTGGAAAACAGTATGTTTAATGTTTAATAACCTGCGTTTTATAAGTGTTATTAGGGAAAGTAGTAGGCAAAAGCAGAAATTAATCTACTTACCTATATGTTTTACATAGGCTAAGTTTTTGGTCCCAATAATATAACTTATTATTTCATGACAGAAAGTAAAAATAACATTTTTTTCCCTCTCAATATTTTCCTAAATCATCTAAATCTACATTTGCTGAATATGGCTAACCAGAATGTCATACATTCGGTGACTCTGAATTTAAAAAAAAAAAAA
>VWZT01008436.1:195557-271882 GCA_013397055.1 Pachycephala philippinensis
AAAAAAAAAATTTTTTTGCTGCTGTCACAAAATTCCGGAGAAATACTTCTGCTCACCAGCAGGCATGTCATGAAAAAAGTACTCCTGAAATCCTAAACCTAACATTTTCCTGTTAGACAGCATAAATGTCCTTAATGTAAAATCTGATCCCTTAATAAATTAGAATTTATGTAAACTCTGCAAAATGCTTTTTATAAGAAAGAACTAGTCCTGACAAAAAGCTTCCGTGACTAGGCTTACTTGAATGTCTATTATTTCCTCGATCAGGAGGAAGATCAGTCCAGGAAAGAGCCCCTGGCACCTTCAATGTAAAGTAGAAATTAAGGGACTGGTAAATTCAAGAAATATTTGCTTTTAAAATTATGCTTTATTTGTGTGTCTCAGCCAGTCCAAGCTTGTTTCAGGATGATTAGCAACAGTATTTTCCAGTGTGTTGGAGTAGACAAGGATTTTTCATTTGTTTTTCAGTGCACAGTCAACCTTGTTACAACAAAGAGATTAACCTCAGAAAAATACAGACACAACTTCTGGGAAAAGTTATAGTAGTGCTCTCTTAGGACTTTTGTTTCTTGCATTAGATAGTGAAGAAAAAGAATTCAGGTGTAGAATGCCACTCTTACAGCCTAATGGGGACATGCTTTAGTGGTGGACTTGTCAGTGTTAGGTTAATGGGTGTACTCAGGGATCTCAGAGGTCTTTTCCTACTTAAACAATTATATGATTCTAATTTTGCAATTCCTTGCTAGTCTTTATCCATAGAAGACATCTCATCAGCAGCACTAGTGGGACTATTTCCTTGAGTGAAGTCTTCTCCAGCTTCTGATAGATGAAGATTTAGATGGTGTGTATTTCAATTTCTTTCAAATCTGGCTCTTAAAAAAAAAGGACAAAATAATCTAATTATGCACTGAGAGTATTTTAACATCAAAAATCTACAGGCAGAAATGAGTTTCCCCTGCAAGTATACAAGAACTTGCTCCATTATAGGCTGGTAAGCAACTGTTTGAACACAAGTAAAAGCCAGGCTGAACCTGAGTGGATAAGCCTCGCTGAGCAGAAAATATGTTGCCTGAGAGCTAAGGCTGCACTACACGTGTTTACATAGCTTCTGTACAGATTTATCATGTATAGTTACCTTCAGCCTGTTGGGACTATCACTTTCCCTACGCTTTTCTGAGGAAAGGCAAACTAGAGAGAATGGAGGGCTGCACCATTCCAAAGGGGAATGTGGTGTAAATAACACTGTAGCAGTCAGACTGCTCAACAAAGGCACTTAGTGCTTGAGTGTGGCAAAGCCAGCTCTCCTCTTTCAGGGTGCCAGGTGGCTCCTGCTCAAGCACTGAGGTGCTTTTGAAGCAGGTTCCCCACTCCGGGACTGGCATGAATGTGGGTGGAGTCTGATCATGTCTGCCCTTTTGTAGTGGCATAAACACCTCCAGAGGCAAAGTCCCAAAGAGCCACTGTCTGGTCCTAAAGAGACACTAGAGTAGTTTTAGGTTTTATTTACATTGTCTCAGCCATGCAGCATAGCTAAAGTCTACACAGCATGACATGCAGTTGGGGGTGAGGGCTGGAAAACCAGAATACCACATTCTGTGTGATATTCACCAGGCAGAGAGAGGATCTGGATAGACTGGCTTCCATCTAATTGCTTCAAAGCTATTTCTACATCTGCATTTGCTTCCTTAATATCTTCTCACACTGAGTTCTCATCCTAAAGTTCAAGGTGCTTGATCTGGGTATTAAACAGTCTGGGAAATCATTGCAAAAACAATTTGCAAAAGTAATCAGGCAAATGTTTAGAAAATACGGCTCTGCTTATACCCTCCTCTGTTCAAGCAAATTATTTTACTGTCAGACATTTTCAAACAGAAAAGCTAAAGCACAGACTAGTAGTCATTAACAGTGTGCAGAATATGAGTCCCAAAACAGAAACCTGGATCTAAGTGTAGACCCCAGCCAGTCAGAAAGGAAGTGCTCTGTATGACCTATTTCTCCCACCTTACATAATCAAAACAACTCAAACATCTCTTTTTAAATACATGACAGTCACAACACAATAATTGCAAGTAATCTGAAGGCCAAGAATTATTCAGGACAATTATATGGCAGAATTTCTAAAATCCATGTGCTTGAGAAAGCATCCACTTGTAGATTTTAAACTGGAAAATTACAGATGCTAAAAAAGACATAGCACTGGACAAAAAATCTCTTAGGTTTATACGTTATATTATATTCTCTTTTTTAATAAAGGCAAATAGAAACACTCAGCAGAATATGCTTTCATTGAGCATTCAAGAAAATGGATTCAAATCCTTGTTCTTCCTCATATAGGCTATAGGCTTGATGCCAGGTGCCTTATTTTCTAGGTAAATAATATATATTATAGTGTGGATTCATTTTCATTTTGACAATAAATCCCACACCATCTAAACTCCCACTGGTAATTTTTTTTTTTTTTNGGGAGGAAATATAACCATATTTATTGGGCAAATCACATGCTATATACATCCTTCTGTTGGAAAAAACAGATGTGGAATGACAGGCAGAGATATCCAAAAAATCAGTCTTTGAGTAGGCAGCAGGATATTTATATTATAGTCCTGGCTCTGTCACTGACTGATTCAGGTTTTGCTTTCCAGCTCTTTGCCTTTTTGAATTCCTTATGTGTCTTGCCCATTTAACTTTTAAAAACTTTGGCATAACAGCATTGCTTTAAAGTCCGTTGCTGTTCTGACGAACCTGGGACACTCCATAGTGTCAATACTGACATATTTGCTCATGGGGCCTCTCAGCCTAGATCTGAGTAGGCAAAAGTAGGAAGAGATGCTGTAGCAGTGGGAGTATGAGCTTCTTAGGACAAGTTTTGAAGAGCCAATTCTAGGAAACCAGGCTGAGCTGCTTTCAGCACAACTCTCAGCCTCTCATTTTAAGTGCAACCCTCCTATTCGCCTCCATTGTTCAGAGGGTTCTCTGTCTCCTTGCAATAATTTAGAGCTTTGACACAAAAAGGATGGGGCTTTTCTCATCCTCAGGAACTTTTCTAGCTAGGGACTGATACTGTTACTATTTACAACCAAAAGAAATTCTTTGATGTCACAGAGGAATACCAGCATAAGCTAAGGTCAATGAGATAAAATCAGCCTCCAGTGCAAAACATCAAACCTTTGAAACACTAGTAGTTGACAAGTCGTTTGTCAGTGGTAATTTCTTTTCCACTTGGCTGTATGGACTTTGGGCATTAGGTCAAATTTGCCTCTCAAAGCACTGAGTCTGAGAGATGTGACGTTAGTATCAAAGACAGCTGATTCTAGCACTGTGCCCAAAGCATTTATCAATGAACGTGTTGCACATATTGCTAAATGCATAATTTATTATCAGTGTTAAAATGACACATGGTATCTTTATAAAACTAGAAAGAATTGTTCTGCAGTAATATATTAAGAGCTATGCATGTGTTTTATGGAACCTCTCATGTAAAAAAGGGCTGTTAGATTGTGACACCTAGTTTTATTTCTTTCTCTTTTTACATTTCATTTTTAGTCATTTAGGAAGATCTTTTTCTAATTTAAGTTACCTTGACTCATGCTTGAATTTGCTAAACTACTTTTCCCAAATGCTCACAAGGACAGTCTTTTGAATTAATGGATAAAACTAAACTCACTCCCACTCTGCAACTACATTAATACGTTACATGCAATTATTTATGATTCATCTAAACTAGCTTCCCACAGCCCCATAAATCTTATAGTCAGAACATTGTGACATCATCTCTGCTGATAGTTTTTACTCTTTTGCCAGGCATAATGCTCCTTGAATTGGAGAAAAACTGTTCCTACTCAGCAAGGAGTTACACTGCAAATTTAGGGAACTGTATCCAGCCTGACAGAAGGAAAGGAGGTATTTATTTCTACCAGGATGAAGCACCTAAGTCCAAAACTGCAGACTTCTAAATTCCTGCCACACCCTGGCAGCGCCTAAACTCCGGAGGCACCAGCTTTTCACATTAAAATTCTCCAGACTCCTGAAATTCTGCTGTGGGCATGTCCAGAAATGCCTCTCATGTCATGGCACCCAGTTAACTCACACTCTGGCACCGTCAGATCCAATGAACTCAGCTTTCCTGCACCGGCACCCACCTCGCCCAAGGGGTAGAGCCAATGAACATTCCCAAAACACAGAGAGCTGCTGCTCTGCGAAGCGCAGCAGCAGCTGTTGCTGCTCTCCTCTGCCTCATTCAAGAGCTCTGTGGTCAGGGCTTTTACCCTAGATGTGGGAAAGCTGGGGTTTACACCCTCCTCTGCCCGAGGAAATCAAAACCCACGCCCTTGCCACAAGGCCGGGGCTGTTCTGGGTGAAAGTGCTCTCCACCCTGCCCTTTGAAGCTTTTCCATCCTACAGGAGCAAACCACAGCTTCACAACGGCTGTGGAGAACATGAGCAAGCATGAACCCTGGAGGGGTTACGGCCCTCGTAGGAGGAGGCAAAGGAGGTTTCAATGCCCTTTCCTTCCCCTAAGGAGTTTCTGGGTATTGTGTCCTCGGTCAAATGTATAACTGGTCTTTTTGGAGCACATATGGGGAGGGCCTTCTCCAGTGCTGTTCCATGGAATGAAGAGTGTGGCAGCAGTGGGTTAAACCTAGCGCCTATGTCACCTCTCCTCGGTGGACACTGTCACTGGAGCTTCTGAGCGCCACTGCTGCTCCTCCTGGCTGTTTCTCCCAAGGGCCTCATGAAGGCTGAGCTTCCTCAGCAACTCCTCTCCCAAGAGAAGCAAGAGTACACTACCACCAAACAATGACCAGCATTCCAGTGCAGCATTTCTAGTACATACAACATCCATCATGCTCCACGTCCCAATTGCCCTGCAGTCCCACACACTGCCATAGCTGCAGCCATCCCCCTGGAGACCACCGGGCACCCCATGTCCCCACAGAAGCATGGACACTGCTTGTCTTCATTTCCCATGGCCCAGGATCTCTGCCCCTTGCAGCTTGCTGAAGCTATTGTTTGTTTGACAAACAGCTTGAGGAAAGTCATGAATTGGATTTCTTCTTTCAGGGATCTTGGAGAACAAGTTGCATATTTCTCTGTAATATGCATCTATCCCTGTGACAACCCTTCCAGCCCAGGGCTGCCCATTTCTGCTAGCGACCATTGTTTCCCAGGAAAATTTTCATGAAGTGGTAGCAGCCTCTGGGACCCCAGCTCACAATGAGCTTTTTGTTTGGCCTTGACTGATGGCAGTCTCCAGTGACTCTCCAGTTTCTAGCAGTGAAGTCATATGTGACACTCAACTGCCCTTCAGTTTGTGTCCATTTTCATGGGACAGCTTGTATTCCTTGGCCCACAAAGCCAAACCACCACCTCACTTCATAAGCTTGAGTGAGTCCTTTGGCTGCCCAAGCACATTGTTCTAAGATTAATTCTTGATCTTCAGCGTGCTTCTTTGACTTCCTTAGGCATATTTCCAGTGAAAGTAAAACTTGCTACATCAATCTGTCTGCATATCCACAGTGCATTTTGCCTCTTTTGTCTACTGTCTAAGAAACCCAACAGGGGGATACAGGTTAGACAAGAGAGATGGGGCCTGAGCACTCACAAGTTGTCCACCAGCTGATTTCTGTAGTGAAATATGCGACGCGTAATACATGTATATCATTGCCAACATTCTCTTCAGAAGCACATTAGGGATGTGCCAAAGTAACAGAAAATTTCATTAAAACAGGTTAACTGACAGACAGAAACAGGTAGGAAAGAAATCTTCATACTGTCCCCAGTCAGAGAATTGCAGGGCTAGTGACAGAGCTGGGGTTGGTGCTTGAGAGGGCAGGCACTGCACCAACAGGTTTATGAGTGCGTCCTGGGCAGTTTAACAGGTGAGGACGGGAGCTGGACCTGGCTGGAGGCAATCATTCATAGCTACCTCAGGAGCTGTTCGGGGTATATTACTAATGCTAGGGATCCATACCCACCCCATAAATAACTATGCAACACAGTTTGTGGAATTCATTTTGATTTGGCAGTTTATAAGGGATATGTCCATCTAATTTTAACTCTTTTCACTATGAAGAAGCTGCAATTTTGTCTTTCTAACTTCAGTATTTTCTGAGTACTATAGTCATACATGTTTTGTTTTTCTTGTGGTTTGCAAAATTCATGACTTTTTTTCTGTTATAGAAGCTGACTACACTATAACCACTTCCAAATACTCCCCCTGACAAGGATAAATCAGCCTGTGCTGAGCTCGGGGCTGCTATGGCCAGGTTGCTGCCAATATCAAAGCCTGTTTAAATATAGCTGAGGGATCTTAGTGCTGCTCTGCAGATACAGATGTTTCACATTTCATTACCAAATTTTTATGCTAGCCTGCTCTATGACTGAACTGAAACTTTTTCTAAATGTTTAATGTTGCAGAATCAACTATTGTTGAAATAAGACTATCTTCTGTATATGTTCTCCTGAGCTGGCAGGTGCTGCTGGCATGTACAGTGTCTTACTGTTTACTCCTCCTCCACTGATCCTTTGTACTTCTAAAGCTTTTCAGCTCAGGCAGGGCTTCTATCAGCTCCAGAAGTCTGCGGCTCCTCTTGCTTTACTCCTAGTGCCCTGTGTAGTTGAGTAACACCTCAGAGCTGAGCCTGTTTCTAGATGTCCAGCCCTGCAGAGCACTGTCCTTGCAGGACCCAATAAGGGTGAGAGGATGGCCTGGAAAAGCCTAGGCCTGTGGCTGGCATGAAGCGTGAACCTTTCACAACTGTGCTCTTTTATACACTACTCAACTGTGCTTTTGCTATTTTTATGCACTGAACACCTGCACACCTCAAGTTAGAGGCCCCTGCTGATAACTAGAGATAACAATAAAAGCAGTAAATGGGGTTTTAAGTTGAAAGAGAAATCTGTCCACAAAGAAAGTGCAGAAAAACCCATTGTTTTCAAGAGTTTCTAGTGCCTGGAAAATATTTTTTGGCATTATATTCTGAGCTGCTTAGAAAGCAGCATGGCCAGCAGGTCGAGGGAAGTAATCTACCCCTCTGCTCTTGTGTGACCCCACCTGGAGTACTCCATCCAGTTCTGGGACTTCAAACATTAAAAGGCTGTGGACCTACTGGAGCAAGTCCAGAGGAGAGACATGAAGGTGATCAGAGGGCTGGAACACCTCTCTTATGGAGACAGGCTGAGAGGGTCTTTGATGTTCAACCTGGAGAAGAGAAGGCTTTGGGGAAGTTTTACTGTGGCCTTTCAATGCTTAAGGAGGACTTATAAGAAACCTAGAGAGAGACTTTTTACCAAGGCTGTACTTGTGGGACAAGGGGTAACAATTTTAAGCAGGAGGAGGAAGGTTTACATTGAACGTAAGGAAGAAGTTCTTTACTATGATGGTGGTGAGACACTGAAACAGGAAGCTCAGAGAAGCTGTGGATGCCCCATCCCTGAAAGTGTTCAAGATCAGGTTGGACAGGATTTTGAGCAACCTGGTCCGGTGAAAGATGTCCCTGCCCATGGCTTGTTGGAACTAGATGATCTTTAAAAGCCCCTTCTGATCCAAACCATTATGTGATTCCATGTTTCTCTTACTCTATGAAGAAAATGAGCTAGCTGCACTGATGGGAAAGTGGTGCTTCATAAGGCTTTAAGCTAAGTTTGTTGTTTTTCTATTTGTTTGACATTTAGTAGCTCTTATAAAACTGACTCACAATCTAGCTTTGGTAGTGACAGATTAAAATCACTGCCTTCTTTCTTTATATAAGATTACAGATCAACTGATTTTTATAACATCCTTCATAACAACACACCTTGGGAAGTGAAATTTGATCATTAAGTTTGGAAAAGACCTCTCAGATCATCAAGTCCAACAACTGGAAGCTTTGTGTAGAGCTAACTAGAAGGGCAGCATGAATGCTAGATCATACAGTAATGAGATATCCTGTGCCTTTAATTTTAGAAAACATTATATTTGCATGAGAAAGAGCACACTAGCAATGACATCTGAAAAAAACTTCAGCTAAGGAATGATCATTTTTGGTTTTCACAAAACTTCCATCAGAAATTACTATATTTGGTCCTTTCAACAGTGCTGTTTTCCCTTCACCACACTTTAGAATATGTGTTACCTCAAATGGAAGCAGATACTTTGGGGCAGGAACTTAAGCAAGCAAAAACCAACAAACCTATTAAGGTGAGATGGCTTAAATCAGTTTAGAACACAGACTACCAGTTGTATAAAAGCACTTTTGGTAAAAGATAAAGTGGCAAATATGTGGCCTTCTTTTACAAATGAAATAATCTGTTATAACTATTAATGGAGGCAGAAGGATCCTCAAACACAGGTAAAAATATACAGCAGCTTTAGAGTATGATGGAAGCTTTACACAACAACCTGTCCTGATATGATTTATTTTTGACTTTTCCCAGTACAGCAGAATCAGACTTTGTATTCATGCTGCACACATAAGAACATAGATGAAGCATTTTGTGCCTACTTTCACAAAAGATATATTTGCAGCAGAAGACGGAATTTGTGGACTGCCCCTGTCTTATCCTGCAAGAATTCACAAGTATTTTAAAAGGAAGGTATGTTTAAGTGTCGGCTTTAATCCCCACTTCTCTCCCAGTGCGCACATAAAGCTTAGCTCCAGGAGAGCACGGTCTGCCAGCTTTGGTCCTGGAGTGAAATCTTTACTGCCGTATATCTTCAGAGGAGAATCAGGTACTTCCTAATGAAATCCAAAACTATCAACATGCTAAGCTTGGACCTGCCTGAAATCAGTACACTCAGCAGGCAGCTGCTGAAACCTACTTTTTAAGGAGCACTAAGGGCAGGGTAAGAGAGCTGCAGGTGGCCATCTCTGTCATTGCTTCTCTCCCAGACTGAAGAAAGCCAGGAGGTGAATCTCCTTCAAAAAACTGAACAGTTCACCTTGCAACTATCTTTAAGAAAAAACTACTCATCACACTGATCTTTTACTTGTTGGGGTTTTTTATCTGGGTTGATTTTTTTCGTGTGTGGGGGGGACCTTTTGGGTTTTTTTTCTCCAAATATACAATCCCAAAGGTAAAAGAATGGAATTAATTTCCCTTAGCCTGAGGAGTTCAAACCCACGACCCTCAGAAGAGCAGCCTGCATATCAGCCTATGAGATAGGAATAAAACTTTCCACCCACCTGCCTCACTGAAAATGAACTGCAGCACAGCAAAAAATTCAGGAGGCACTAACTTGGAGCTGCTTGTTCCTGTCAAGACTGGGACAGCTCTGGGCATGTATGGTGAAAGTCTGTGCTCTGCTTTGTTGAAGTACAGCCCCAGGGGCCCAAGAGAGGATAAAATTAAAAGTGGTATTTAAAGGGGGAAAGTTCACCCAGGATTTTGCTGCTGGAAGGATCACAACTCCATGTTTTCATGCTTGTTCTGGGTGGTGCTTCCACACTTCTCACCCGCAGCACTGGCACTTGAGCTCTGAGATGCACAACCTTTCACTGTGGTACAGCGTCAGCAGAAAACATCTGCTAACTCTACTCTTTGTCCCTCTGCCCAGACTTTGCCTTTGTGACCTCTTACAACCTGTCTTTGGGAAAGGATTCCCCCCCTTACTATCTCTCTTCTACATTTGGACTATACTATATCTTCATCGTGATACTATAATGTGAAAAATAAAGTGAAATGCAGGCCCTGCTTGTTCTGCTGAGGTCAGTGAAGCTGAATCTATTTGCAGCAGCTGAGAAACTGCACAAATGTATTTGTTTTCCTTCTTTGCTTGAGAAAACTGAACCCTTCATTTTCTGTTGCATGAAAAGGCACCACATAATGATTATTTTGATGTATCATTTCCCATCCACTCTGGGTTGTCCTTTTTTTCTGAGTTTATACTGAAGTCTGGACAAAATCTTTTTTAAATGTTATATTTGTCTGTGAACTGCATCCTGACAAAAAGAAGGGAAAAACCCACAACTTTTTATTTAACTAAAAATTTCTCAGGTATGTCTTGGAAAGGAATAGGAAATGGATTCCAGGACCATCAAACTGGTATGTCTGTGTAAATTTATACAGGACATTTCATTAGGGTTTGATAGCTTTTTATTTTTAACCTGATATCTAAATGAAACTACAACAAATCCAAGATGATGAACTTTTTTGGATGTCTGTATTCCTTAGAAGCAGAAGTTCATGTGTTGAAATAAATTAGTTTCTAGCTTTGGTTTGTGTATCTGAAAGGCTGTATTACTTCTAATGCACATAGTATATTATAAGCCTAATTTGACTCTGCCCAGCACAATGATTCAGAAATCTATCCCTGCTCATAAAGTACTTAAATAAACCTAAATAAATTGTGCCTTAGTTTTCAAGCAAGAGGCCATATTTCCCAGAAAATGATGTGGTAAGATCTCATACCTAGTTTATACTTATTTAGAACAGCTGTAAATCATGTCACAGTAAAACACCAGATCCAGCAACCCAGAGGCCTGGACAGCCTGCCCTATTTACATAGACTGGGTGATAATTCTGACATTTTAATTACTCCTTAAATTTGTCTTAGCAGATATCCTAATGCTCATTATTTTTGCAGTCACTTATGGCTACTGTTTATCCTAGAATTTGAAATCCACCTCCTAAACAGTCCAGGCACACAAAGTTTCGGTTCTCTACTCCCTTTTCTTCCATGCCCTTTCCTTCATCCCCTGAATACTTTATGTGTTCACAAGAATGAAATGTTTGGAGTACACCAGAAGCTTAACAAGAAGCATTAATAATGTGGAAGCTCCTAAACTCTTTCATTAATAGACCTTTCCCTGTGAAATTCATTTTAATGTGTGATGAAATGTACATATGGGTAACCTGCATTCTCCAAGCATCCCTTTCAATATTTAAGCTAACACAGCATTTAACAAATATGTTTAAACATTGAAATCTACTGTTGACTGCCAGAGGCATATAACATTACAACCCTGCAAACACAAACTGCCCTTTTGCACTTTTTCTGCCAGTCATGCCATCTAAAAAAAAAAAAAAAAAAGCCATTAACTGAAGGAGGTATTGCAGAACACCAGGAAAATTAACAAGTCTGAACTGAGGAAAAGAAATATTATAACCAGTTTTGCCCAGAAAATCACTCTCCCAGCAGATTTACTTGTATTTTAATTGCTAACAGGAGTATTTGAATGCAATAAAAAGTTTCTGAGTTGAACAGGAGTAATTAATGAAGAGTTTGATGTTGAGATCTTCAAGTAAACTCTACCTTGATTTTAACATTGACTGGTTCTACAGGGAGAGTTTGACCACAGCTGTGCCCTTCAGAATCATTGTACAGATCAGAGCTGTTATGTAAAATATTGTCCAGAGAGGAAAGGCAGACAATGTGCCTTATATGATGAAAAAAACACCTCGATAAAAATAAATTATATGAAACTCCACTGGAATTTTCAATGCACCAAACTTGTGTCAGACGATCCAGGGAGAGCTTTTCAGTCAAAATACTACAGAGCATACAAAGTCTTATGACGCATTTTCTCCATTCATATGTTTATCTGATGGGTCCAGTTCTAAACTTAAAAACATGAACTTTCTCTTGGTTTTATTTTTATGTATTTATTTTACATTTAAAACTGATCACAGCCTCTTCAACTTCTTGTTCTATAAGGGCTCTTGTCAAATCTCCACATCAACACAGCTCCCCTCTTGTGTGCAGGGTAAGATTGTGACATTTGTAAACTATAATCAAATGTGATTTTTTTTTTAAACTTAAAACAATGCACTGTTTTTAAACAGGGCATTTTCATGAAGCTATGAATAACTCTGCCTCACACAGATTTTGAAAGAAAATGTATCATTATCTCCATCAAAGGTCAACCACAGATTATAACCCTCTTTTTACTTGTTATGAAGAATGCATTTTCTGTGGGCAATGATAAGATGTAGCAAAAAATGTGTGAGAACAGAATCTCAAGCAGAACACATGGTTTGTGTCCAAGATCTTTCCATTTTTTTGTGATATGCTAGTTGGCCAATACTGAAAAACTACACTTCAAATTTGTTCACTTCTACTCTTTTTCTTTCAAAGGTATCTTGGGGAGCATTATGCATCAATTAAAGCTGATGAATGCTGATCTTTAGTTTCTGTGACTCCCAAGGCACTCAGAAAACAATCACCAAGTGAAGGCTGTTACAAGAAGTACGGATTGAAAAACAGTCCAAGACAAGAAAATCTGAGAACCAACCACATCAATTTGGGGTCTGCAGGACCCAGATATAGAGCAGGATTGCTGGAACACATGTAGGTTTAGAAACCAAATGTGACTGGTAACATTGCTTGAGAAAGAAAACCATCTCTAGGCTGGACGCATTCTGCAGAACAGAAGCAAAACCACACAGCAAAAATTTGGAACATGCAGTGATTTTCTCCCATCATAGCAAAGTACAGTGGAAAGCTCCAAGGAACAATCAGGCCAGGCTGGAACAGGGTAAGCTGGAGGAGACATTAGCTGAAATACTCTGTGACCAGACCTTAGCTCATAGCACGTAACAGCTGTGTGTTGCCTCAGACAGCTCAACTCCCACTTCGTGTTTTGTAACTTCTTTCTACAGTGCCACAAGACAAAGCTTACCTCCAGCAGCCAGTGGCCATGTGGGAGCCCATGCAACTGTGGAGTTATGGAACAAGGGAGTGTAGGAACATTTTGGTTGGATCCACAGAAGCAGAGGTCCCCGAACACACGCCTTGTGTTTCAGACCGCAAAGGAGAGACTCATCTCTAGTTGGGAAGCAGAGGGGAGTGTTAGGATTATGCACCTTTTCTATTTTATTAGAGCAGCTTGTAAGTTTTCAAAGTTTAAGAGAAGGGTATACATATGAAAGGAAAGTTAAAGAAAAAAAAATGCAATTTTTTACACATGCACCTATATAATATACACACAGAATCCTTCAGATTACACTATTTTTCCAAGGAATTAGTCTCTCTTCACATATTTTTATAGGAGAAAGTAGCATGTGCGTCTAATATTCAGAGTTTTCTAGCTCTAAAATACATTTTGATTAGTTAAAAAAGTTGAGAAGAAGAAGGAGAAGAAGAAAATAGATTAGTCTCAATTAGCTGAACCAGTTTACTCTTCTGACTTTTTATAATGTAGCTCTTAAGAAGATGAAGAAAGAAGTGCACAGTTCTTACACAGGCAGAGCTTACCAGAACAATAGGGGAAAACTCTCAAAAATAAAAAAAGAAAAAGAAAAAAAAAAATTATTTTTCACTCGGTTAGCACCAAAAGCACTTTTTTGAAGCAGCCACTTAGCATTGTAGACAAAAGCTAGGGTCCTGCTGCAGAACATGGCTTGGCAGAGACTTTGATTTCCTGGCTTGAAAACAAAGCCTCAGTTTGCCCTCTTTGCTGCCTTTCTCCTGCTTCATTATATCTTGTAACTTCACAACTATTATTTATTGATTGATTGCCCTGTAAGAAGGATCCCAGTACAGGGAAAAAAACACTTCTTAGTATTTAGTTTTCCTGTAGGTGTATATGGGTATTTGGAGAGGGAAGGATGGCACTGTAGAGTGTCTCCACCCACACTGACCTTAGTAAGACTGATGGTGCTTCTCCCACTAGGAAGAATTGCATTTGTTAAAAAGGGGGGAAAAAAAGTAACTTATCATTGGCTTGAGAGAGGCTGAGCCAGTAACAGTGCCATGGCGTGATTGATTTGTTTGTTCTATTGCAGCCTGTGCAATATCAATGAGTTGAGAACATCCAGATGAAGGGAGGAAGATTAAGTAATACTGATTGGATTTCTCCACACTTTTTTTTTCTCTCCCCAAAAAACATTTTCTTTGGAATAAGACACATTTGTCAGATTATACAAAAGGGCAGACATTTTCCTGGTAAAGTGGATGATCCTGTGGTTAAAGAATGAGACTGGTAATAGGGGTTTTCTGTTCATTTCTCAGAGATTTGTCACATCAGGCCACATTCAGCTCTGGCTATCACAGCAGCTCGCACTAACTTCAAGGAGAGCTCTATCTGTTTAAGCCAGGTGTGCTCTTTCTGTTTGGGAATGACACAGATGAATCAGTGACTCTCACAAGTGTGTTTATTAAGATAATATTTACTCAAATGTCTGAGCATTCTCAGGTGCTGCTGGAACACCTAACATTTTTATAATTTACCATTAAATTATAACCAGCAGTCCAAAAGACCCACGTGGCACCAGACATTTAATTGTTTTGTGTTATTAGAGGTCCATAATTAACGATTAATTACAAAAATTCATTTGTCCTGTGTCTGGTTCCTTCTCCACTAAAGCTAGGAGACATTGTTCCTTTAGCCTTAAAAAAAGAAGGTTTTATATATGTTCACAGGTAATGAACAATTTTTGAGAACTACAGGCAACTCAGCTCATCTTTCCCTGTCCATGCTGACTTAGGCCTGCCTGGCTGCGGATCACCATCATGAGCAGTAGCTCAGGTTTTTCAATACATCCATTTTTGTCAGAGCTTTGTTTATAAAGATTAATTTGTGCTATTATTACATTTCATCTTAATCTCCTTCAGAGTGAAAAAAAGTCTAGTTCCATCACATCTCTCATACAATTCTTTCCTTTCTGACTATAGTGCATTGGTCTGTAGGTATGTACGCATGTGAAAGCGAAGGGTGTCTGGTCTCAGGGTAACCATGCCAATAAAGCCCTGGATCCCACATTTTTGGGTATCAGGATAGCCGGATACCCCAAGCTATGCCTGAGCTGACAGTATGTAGCTTTTACACTTTCTTCTCTCAATACCTCTGCCAATTTTACAATTGTTTCAGAGAACTGACTCAAGCTCACTCTGCACCAGGTAATCCATTAATGGGGGACAAAACAGATTGAAGTTACTCAGTGTTTATTTTGAGATGCTTCTACTGCCATACTCCAACCTTCACTCAAACTGCTCGACTTTGTGGATAATGCAGATTACCATCTGAGGGCAGTTCTGCTAACATTTTCCATTACATGATTCTGCAGAGAAAATTGCAAATGCCATGAAAGAGAAAAGAACAAACAAAGCCATCCTACAAATCTGTGTTCAAGGTCTTTGATTTGTTTACTCCACTCTTCAAAGCATTATCTTGCTAGGAAAGTGAAAATTCAATAATATGGACAAGGTCGTGGGAAACATAAGTCTTATTTTGGAGGTACTCACTCAACACAATCATTTAAGCACTACTCTTATTCAGCAAAACACTTGTGTTTACCTTTTCTTATCATCCTCTTAAGCAAGCAGGCTGGAAAAAACATCCATGCCCCAGAAATTTCCACTAAAGTTAGCAGCCATGCATGAGTATTTCTGAACTGAGTTGAACTCAGTAATGGACATTTTTATCCCATAGCAATTTCTTGGAAAGATTTACAATTACAATTTTGTATGTATGACTAGCTCCATTCACCTAAAAGAGACTCAGCCATCCTCATATTGTACAGAATAAGAAAACAGACTATATTAACAAAGAATTCTAATTTTCTTAGTGCACTGAGTGCCGAGGGCAAGTTCCTGCCTGGAGCAGGTCATACTGTCAGAGCAATACTGAGTTTCTGGCCAAACAGATCATCTTAGAGTTACCAAGCCTTCCCTGAGGTGGCAGGTTTGGCTGATCTCTGGTCAACAGCTCAGATGTCACCTTAATAATCATGACAGCTGGGCTGTACAGCACATCCTCTATCCTGTGAAAGCAGGAAGGAGGGTTTTGGAAAAGGAGGTCTCATTAAGAAATCAGCATGCCATACCTTACCTGTAGCCTAGTCTCTAATTAGTCACTCCAGATGAAAACTTCATAAAGCACATGTGATGAAGAAATAGTTCAAGAAATAGAAACATGTAAAGGACTTCAAATTAATCCCACAAAAAATACATAGACCAGTGAACAGAGAAACTGATACCGGCCTCTTCTTTACACAGATCCCATTAAATCTCTGCAGACTGCTTCCTTAAGAGCACTAAACCCTCTGCAAACATAACTCATTTAGAAAGCAGTTAACCAGTTTATCTACTGCTTAAAACGCATTAAACAAAGAGTGTCAATGACAGCATTGTATAGTGATTGAAAAAGAAGCCTTGTCTACAAACCGCAATCAGTTTTCCTTGGCAACAAGGAGCCTACCTTTCTCAGTCCTTTCCATGCCCACCCGGGGTGGGGAGAGGCTTGGATGGCTGCTTGTGTTGCTCTTAGCTCCTCACTGCATATGTCAGATTGCCCCTGCAGCTCCATAGACTCCTTCACTCCAGCAAAAAGTCCAGACTGACAACCAACCTACTGAAAAACAGTGAGATTTGTGCTTTTGAATAATTTTGCCTTATTTTGAATTTAATTTTTTAAACAGCCTTCTCTGAATATAGAACAGAATATTAACTGTGTAAATATGAGAGTCCTTAGTTATTTTTCCCTCATCAACACTGGTGTCAGTGACGAAGTAACACACAACATCATTAGACATAAATCCCGGTATATTCTAGGTGAAAATTTGAAGTATCATCCTCCTGCCCTTTGCACAATCCCACTTGCTGCAAGTGCAACATCATAGCAATGCAGCTATCCTGCCACTGCCAGTACTTGCCAAACAGATGCTCATTAAAGAGAGGTTGAAGGACATCACTATAGAAACAGTTAATTAGGGAACATCAGCCTGTCAGTTAAGGATAACCACTCTGGCAGAGGCTTATAAACACTTGGAAACCAAAATCACTGATGGAGTAGATAAATTTATCGACTTTGCTTGTCATTTTCATTACTTTTTCACTCTAGTAGAGTCTTATACTAATGTAAGCTCGACAATTTCCAAATATAAATAAAAAGTATTTAAAACACTGGAAAGACAATACCAGCTCCTCCTCCAAGCTAATCTGCCAGTCCAAGAGAAGTGGCGCCACACAAAACGCAGCATAAAGCAAGTAAAGTTATAAAACGTCCTGCAGCTGCACGAGTTTGAATTAGATCATCATAAATCTAGTGTGTGGCCCCATGCGGCCACCTCACCGTGCTTCCAGCAAACCAGTCATGTTCGAGTGCTTTGACTAGTTTAATTGCTCTGCCCAAGAGGCTTTATGTAATGCCTTAGACAAGAGCATAACAAACTGATCAAAAGCAGAGTAGCCTTCTATTCCTCACTATGAACTTACATATCAGGGGTGAATTATGTCATTCATAGCACACCAGGAGAGTTCCAGCACGTGATAGCATCTCTCCTAACTCCAGATCAAGTACTAAGAGGAAACATAAAATTTGAGAAGGTATATTAAACTCCAGGCAGCACACAAACACTTGCACATACATAAAACAGTTTGTTATCATTTGCATTTGGTTGTTCAGTACAATACTTTGCTCTGAATTCATGTCATCACTCTGCAGCACCATCATAACAGAGCAGCTCAGCTGGTCCATGAAAAATTCATTCCACAGAAAAAGTCAGTTCAGTGAACACATTAATTCACTCCAGCTGAAGATCTCTGTGAAATTGAAGTACTTCAGTGGGGCCATTAAGTTTAACCTGGGTCTTTCACAATATCTGTAATCACAATGGTGCCCATTTTACATTTTTGTGGTCCTAAGAAAGGGTTGGTATTTTTATGCAAAAGGTCTCCTAAATTGCACTTTGAATTTCGTAGCAATAACATGCTCTCCAGAAATGCCTATTTCCTTTTCTAGCAAATACTTTCCAGCAATCTGAAAAAAATCATGCCCATCTTCTATGATGCATCAAGGTGTTTTCTCTCTTATCAGATCAACAGTTCATTTGTTTGCTCCAGGCTTGAATGGAGAGGAAATAAAACCCATAGTAATGCAAAAATACAAAGAAGCCATCAATAGAGGATACATATGTTTGCAAAAATGTACAAAACCAACTCTTACTTTGTAACTGTAAACAATATAATAAGAAAGGGTTTTTTTTAATAGATAGGCTCTTAGAAATGTTTGCATGAGTTTTTAGTATCAGTTGAATTATAAAATTCTTTCAAAATAAAATGTTATGTTAAAATATAGTGTATCTTAATCTGTTAGCATTGAGATTTTATTCTTAAGATTTATTGTTGTCATCTAAATATATGCATATTGCTGCAAGAGAGCAGAGCCATAGGAATTCCAAACAAATTATATTTCTGAGTAAAGGGTTCTTTGCTCTAGTTTATATATCTCTAGCTTTTAATGTAAATATACTGCAATAAAAATCATACGAAAACTTGGCATTCAAACTTTCCTTAAGTAGTTGAGAAATTCTTAGCTTGAAATTGTCATTTATCTGCCATTTCTGAAAGGCTATTATATCCATAATGTAAACCACAATGTTAAAAATAAAGGCACTAAACATTTATAACAGAATATGTAATCTCCTTTTACATTAATCATAGCATTCATGTGTGTGTTTTATGCCATAATTCTTTTTAGCTTTGCTTATATTTATTTCATCTTAATTGTTTCTATTATTTGTTAAAATTACTGCACTGTACTTACTGTTCTTTTTAATATTTCTTCAGTATTTTGTTGCATGGTTGCTTTAAGGCATTTTAAATGCAGGTTCTTTCTTCTAAAAGAGCTTTTGAATGACTCTTCTTAAAGGAAACTCCTAAAATGTGCAATTCTAATAAGCTTGTACCTTTACAGCCCACACTTTTCTGCTATTCTGATCATTTAAAGATATATAATAGCAAGCAGAAAGCAGATGTTTTCTTTTAATGTTTTACCAGCTGATTAAAAGTGACTCCAACTTTCAGGCTCACCCAAGACACTGGCCCCACGAGGCAGGATGCCAGTCAAAAAAGTGTTTTTGAAAACTATATGCTTTTGTGTGGGAGAGAACTGGGATAAGGAGCACCCAGCGCCTTCCATTAGGCAACTACCCAATGGCCCAATTGTGACTTCAGCAGTGCCTGACATGGTTGGATTCAGTGGTAGGAAGGTGTTCTTAAAATACTGACTGTCCCAGTTAGAGTGCTATTTGCTCTCTAGCATTTGTTTGACCTTTGAGGAGGCTCTGAACAAACCAAGTCTTGTGCACCTTTTCCTCCCCACCTCTGTAGCCTGCTTTCATTAACTTCTCCCCCCCAGCCTTCATGCCCAACATTATCCTTCCCACCAAACTCAGGGGCAAATTATTCAGCTACTTTAAGGGCCGAACCTATGTTCTCTGCCCTGGCTTACTAATAACTGCCACATGTTTAATGAGAAGCCTCTTCTTTCCTTGTTCTTTATATACCTGAAAAATATTATTTTTGCTATTGCTCCAGTTTTCTTTGCAAAGTTGTACTTCTCTTAGCATCTAGCAACATCCACTTTTCCACTAACCCAATGCTTGACATTTTTCAGCCTTTAAAGCATCTGATTTTTTGCTGATAAAACCTTTTTTCACTCTTATCTCTAAATCTGTATTTGAATTAAGTTAGGAACATTTCTCTATAAGCCTTTTCCAGTGGACTAGTGAATTGACACAGTTCCTGTTCCACCTGATGTAAAGAAATTCCAGCTTGCACACACATTGCAGTCCTTGAACTCTTCAGTTCTGCTTATGTCTTTGAGAAATCCACATCTTCGCAAAATTTGGCTTATTAGGAGTTTCCACACATGAATCAAATGATGAACAATTTTCATGCAGACAGCCAAATCACATAAATTGCTACTTGTTTGCCATATTTTTTTGCCCTTAGTATTTTAATTTTCTGAAAATTTTTCCTGACATGCCATAAATGAAAAGTGTCCAGTCAGGCAGTAATGAGTCTCTTCCCAACAATTTTTTACAGCTCAAATCTTATTTATAGTTCCTTTTAATGAGTAACCTTCTTTAAAAAAACCTCTAAAGATGGCTTTTTAATTGGTTTCTGTCATTAAAAAAAAAAAACCCTCATTATCTTCAAGTCCTTCACAATTTTGTTTTCTTTCTGCCTTAAGTAAAATATAAAACTTTCATGCCCTGTTTCATATCTCTGACTCTTTTGCTGCTTCTTCAAAGATTTTTCCCTTTTTTTTTGCTATCCTGAGTATGAAATCTTCTATCTGCCCAGTGCTTCTGCACCAAACCACTATCCCAAGCAGCGCCATTTTTAGCTCAAGCTCACATCTGTGGATTTCCTGTACGGTTTAAATTGCTGTTTAAAACTTTTCCCAGAACTGCAAATATATATTGAAACTACCACCAATGCATTTGTTTTCCAGTAACTTTTTTTCCAGTAAAACTGAATCATTAGAATACTTAAGAAAAGCGGTCTTGAAAAGGATAGAAGGAGTCCCCTCATTTAATGAGAACATCGTGGCTCTCTCTAAAAAGTCATAGTGGATTATTAATCTTATTTTCTTAAAGCAGTCTTCTTGCAAACCAAGAGGTCGGACCTGGGGTTTTTGAGATCTTAAAACTGAGTCCTAGTAGCAACCAAAAGGTAAATGTCTGACTAACCTTTATAATTGAGGAAAACATTGCAGATATATTTTGTAGTGCTTATCCAACAATGAATGATGAATTTTTACCAAGTTTAACAATTTTCCCTATATTTGACCAAAAACCAAAGGCAGAAGTAAAAAAAAAAAAAAAGCTGGTTTGATTTGCTTTATTTTTCTTAAGAAATAGTTCATATGCTTCCAATTTTTTTCTACAGGATGGTAAGATGATCAAGAACATAGAAGAGTCCAAATCCTAACCCAAGCCATTTAAGTTTAGTCTCCTTCCTTAATCAAACTGGCCTTCAGACAGTGAAACTTGAACTAGGGGTTTTGGGACTTGGCCAAACACCAAGAAGTTCCGCAGTTTCATAATTCCAAAGCAATCCTTATGATTTCCCACGATGTCCAACCTTGTATACGGTAACCATAATTCTCATTTTCTGTCCTAGCCACAAACTATGAGTGTGACTCACTGACTTCTGGTTAGGTTGGGTTTTTTTCATTTGTGTGCCATAGTGGTAAAATGCCAACTACACTTTCTGCCTTGTCCTCCTTTTCATTTGCCACTGCCTGTACCTGTAGTTATATTTTAATAAATGAAAGGAGTTCTTACTAAGAACCCTTATTAACAGCTTACATGCTGTGATGCACATAGCAGGTACACCTCGGCTGAAGATGCTTCATTCCAGATGGAGACCTGGGACTTCAAAGCACGTTGTCATACAGCAGCCATCCGGCAAAACAAGCAGAGCAATGAGATCTCCAGTCTTGCTGCAGGCACAAATGCTGTTGTGCGACTCTTTCCGGGGCGGATGCAACTTCTTCCCAAACAGAGGGTGCTGCAGTAAATATGCTGAAAGTTGACGGGAGTCCCATCCAACAGGGAAATCACTGTGACCAAGTTGCCAGATATGTAGCCCTAGCACTCCTGCCACTCACTAAAAAAACCAACAGACTTCTGGAAATCCATAAAGATGATAACTACAGCTGACTGTTTGACAGAGCAGAGCTCCCCATGGTGAGAACTGCTGTGGCTAGTTCTGCCAAATATTTTCCATTTGCTGAAACTATTGCTTCTGTTTTCCTTTCTGTGAGTTTCAGCCAATTGACCTTTATAAATGTGCTAATTTCAGCCAGGTGTTCAGGCCTCTGTATTATCAGCACTGGGAGTGAAAAAGATGCATGGCTGAGGATACCTGCATGTTGCTGACCTTCTAGAGGTTTCATGTTTTTTTCCTCCAGGGTATGCAAATAATTGGTGAACAAGATAAGCAACAGTAAAAGGTATATTGGATTCATCCTAGTGATTGAATCATCCCATTGAGTAAATGCGCTCTCTGTAGATGAAGAGAAAGATAGGAAATCCAGAAATCCCTGTGTTCTTGCTCCAGGTACAGGGTTTTTACAACCATTAGAGGTCACCACAGACTTCAGACCTCAGAGCTTGTCTATGAAAGAAGTGGACAATTCCTCTGAGCATATAATGCTCTTCAGATTTAACAGTAGTGACTGATTATATGATTTACAGGCCTGAAAACTGTTGGTAATATAATTTGGAATGGTAAAATGACCAAGCAGGATAAACTATGATTCAAGGATCTTCAGCTGAAGAAGACAAATTAATCAGCAAAGAAAAGGAAAAATAGAAAGTCTTATGCAGTTCTTAAAAGGCACAGATTTGGAGAGACTGAATTGATAAGGAAATGAGAGCTGGATATGTTGGTGTTAAAAGAAAATGAAGAAATGCCTAATGTTCAGAATTTTGGGAGTAACTTTGTTGATCTTGTTAAAAACCATGTATGTTGCAATGGAAAGCAGAAAACTTGAGATGCTAATGAAGACTGAATGACTTACCTGTGAGTTCCAGGCATTGACCAAGACCTACTGTGGTGGATGGGGAAACAAATGAGTTGTTCTTTCCCTGATAAATTTCTAACCTAAAAGGGGGTTGGGAGTGGAAAAGGGAGAGTAGGGGAGAGAAGAGATTGTTATGGACAGACCATACAAAAGAGAGTAGAAGCAACTATTAAAAAGCATTATCAACCGTGCCAGCACACCAGCAGTCAACCTGCTGGGGTAGCAAAACTTGATTTTGCCTACTCTGCTGAGAAACCTTGAGATGGGAATGTGCAAGTACATGCCTGAAAATCTAGGATGTGGGTGATGAAAGCTGGCCAAGAGAGAGAACAGAACTGGCTGCTTGGAATATGGCAGAAAACCATTAGACAGCCTGAGAAGAACAAGGGGTAGTTCATTTGATGTGGTGGTGAAGGAGGAGACAGTGGAAGAGCAGACAGGGACATAGGAGCAGGAAAATAAGCACTGCAGAAGCCTCTTGGAAAGATAGGAGTAGGGCAGCATTGCTTTAGCCAAAGGCCAGGAAGTTAATATTGTAGTATAAGGGTTCATGGCGGATTAAAAAAGGTCCCGGAGGATAACTCAAAATTGGCAACTTAAAGGTGTTACAAAGAAGAGTTTAGACATAGCTTGGATTTGTAGAACTAAAGTAGATAGTGTGGATAGTGCTTAGAGTACAAATGGGAATGACAGGCAAGAGTGAAATGTGGGAGGCACTGTACAGGCATCAGGTAAACTCTGACCTGAAAAGTTTGCAATCTCAAACACAAGGCAGGTGTTTAAGACAAGCAGTGGCCAGTTAAAGTGTAGGGGGGAAATGTGCTTGTAATGCTTAGTGGAGCTGTAGCAACAACCACAAGTCACAATTTGCATAAGATGTTATTGCCCAGCAGGTTCCTTTTATGCATTACAGCACAGATGTATTTTAAAGTGACATTTGAAGTAAGATGAGTTGAGACACTGGCATGTCCAGACATGTGGAAAGTAGCTAAGTCTCTGCTTCTGTGCTAGTACCTATTTCTGGAGCCAGGAAAGGAGTGAAGGGAACTGAATCTTCTTGTTATTCATCTGGTTTTGGGTTGTATGGCATTTCTTGACTACCCAGTTACTAAATAGTCAGCTAAATATTTACTCACATTATCACAGCCAGACTAATGTCAATATTTTCCTTTTAAACTGTTATCAGTATATTGCACACTCCTAAATGTGAGAATGTTTTTCACATTACATGAAATGGGAGTGTGAGCAATAAGCTCCAAGTGAAATAGTGATAGTAACATACATGTTGCTATGAGTTTTGGGGAGCAGTCTGAGCAATAAGAGAAGACACTGAAATAATGGAAACTGGATAAATAAATATCCCTTAAAGATCAGAGAAATACTAAAACTCTTTGTCACAAGTTGAAATCCAGTGGGAATTTCTTTTCTTGTTAGAAAACTGAATGACAGAAAATATGAGTACACTGTTAGACAAATGTTCTCTCTGCTTTCAGGCACCCTCAGCCCCTTGGACCATGCTGGAGAGACACCTCACTCCTGCACAAATCTGTCCTGTGCAGTGGATTCCACAAGCTCTGTAGGAGACCTACTTACTCTACCATATCACTGCCTTCCAACTTACCGCTTTTCTCCATTAGGGCAGCAAAACTTTTTGCTGCAAATTAAATTATCACCTCCTTGTCTCCCTGTCACGGACATGGTGAACAGTTAGCTCTGTATACAGGAAAGCTGCTGTCACATTGTTCTCATCTTCTCTTTCTAGACTAAACAGTACCAGTTCTCTTGACCTTTCCTCATGCAGTGTGTTTTCCATACTACTTATCATTCTTCTCCTCTGAACTCTCTCCCGTTTGTTTCCATATACCTATCTATAATTTTATAGTGTGTTGCCCAAAACAGGACAAAGCACTCAAACTGAGTCTCCTCAGTGCCAGCAGAGTAAACAGAACATAAGGCACTCTTACTAGCATGCTCTGCAGTGAGATTCATCTTTCCTCAGCCATATAGTGCAGCTTACTCTTACTGAGCTTAGGGGCTGTATAGTCCTCAGGTTTTTTTACTGTCCTGCATCCCACATAAACATTTCCCATTTTGTATTTGTGTAGTTGATATCTGTAGCTAACTACACTCATTTTTTTTTTTTTTAATTTGTACCACTCATATCAGATTTTCTCTCCAGGCTCTAACACAGTTCCCTGAAGTGCTGGCACTTTCTGGCACTTCCTATCTGCTGGTGTAACTTGAAGATCCACTGCTTCATATATCAAGTCATTCATGAAAATAATGATTAGAACTAGACCAACAAGTGACATCTGTCCACGTGTATGTTATGGTGAAATCATCTACACTGCATTTTTCCAGTTTCCTTTTGAGAAAAGTGTGTAAGACTCGGTGGAAAGCTTTCTTAAAATCCAGATCTAACAAGTCTATTCTTCATCCTTATCCCCTTGGCCAATTAATCTGTCAAAGAAAAATGAGATAGATTTCTTTCTGATAAATCCATGCAACACTTTTTTATTACTGTAAAAATGTTCAAAGTGTTCATAAAGTGATTATACGCTGTAGTATTGTAGGATTTATTTGTTAACAGCATTATCTTTCTAGGCATTTATAATTTGTTAGGCTCCCATATATATGGATGGAAATTACAGTATATATTATCTCACCCTGGTGTCTTCCATGGTATTCCATATTTTGTTTAAACTACTTATTGCTGGATCACTGATTGCTTTTGGCTAGCTGATTAAGTATTCCAAGGTGCACATGCCTGCCTGTTCTTGTTAATAAAGTGTTTGTGTTCAGTGATTATGTGGTTTCACAGACCTTACTGGAAGAAAGGTGTCTGCATCACACACTGAGAACTGAAACCTCCAAGAAATTGAAGGAATACAGTGACATGAGGAATAATATGTATTTTCCATCCCTTACTAATGGTTATCTAGAAGAGTACTGACGATACTTACTCAGTCGCTGCATGGAACTTGCAGCTGCCAGTGGAGTGAGAAGAGAATTCCTGTTTCAAAGGTTCAGTAGTCATTTTAGTTATGTTAGGACTAATCTTAACAAATATGGAGGGGAATTTTTAGGGGTGAATGATAGCCAGTAGTCACTAGTTTGACAACAAGAAAATCTTTCTATATTTGCTTACCTTCTTTGGATTTTCTTTGATCATTGTTTAACATAATATATCATCTAAAGCTGTGATTGCAGTTTATCTTGCTAGTTAGTTTAAGGATTAGCAATATTTCCTCTCTTTATTGGTTATCTCACCTCTACCATTGTAATATATTGTCATTTATCCCAAGTAGATCAAGAAGAGCCAAGTCTTTAATAAATGTCATGCATTCACACTGCTCCCTCTTGGAGTAACAGAAAGCATTACTTTGGGTTGAATGTTCCTGCTCACTTGTCTTAAAGGTTGTTTAATTAAAACAAGAGCAAAAGAAGAATGTCCCTGCTCTCGCCAAATGCCCTCCTAAAAATAGAACTAAAATCTTCACTTTGATGTGACAATGCTTAGATCCAGCTCACAAGTTAGTGAAAATCTTCGTGTTGAGCACAGAGGGAACCCGACTATCTCAGTGAAATGATATTTGTTGCATCATTCCTCAGCACCTCCTGCTGGCTGAGAGACATGGAGGGACTTTTGTTGGTACGAGGGCTAACTGAGCATAGCTGGCCTATAAAATTATGTGCACGAAACTGAGTCATACTTTGCCACCACTCAAAAAGCCAGGGGTTTCTGTAATGTTGTCAATAGTGATGGTAAACAGAAAAAAACAGGTTTGTACAGGACAAAAGAAAACCCAGGGACTTGAGCAAGTAACAAAAATTATTTTTCTCTAGGCCTCATTATTCATATGCTTCTTTATATTGAAAGTAATACTGCAGAGACAATCAGAATTGTATCAGAGTGAAAGATACAAGAGTGGAATAAGAATCGACTACAAGGTAGCATCAATAAAAACGGCGTGCTCTAAAACACAGAAGTGCTGCAAGGGAATGACGTGTACAAGAGTTCTTTTGTTGGCATTTATATTTTCATTTCAAGCATACGGTGGGGTAAGGGGAATATTGCTGTGGAAGATTTAAAAACTAAGTTTTCTGTAACCCCAAAGTGTAGCTTAGTATCTGAGGATGTGTATATAGTGTGTATCAAAATAAACTACTGGTGTTAACCTTCTGCATCTATTCAAAATGAAAATTTCAGGGAAATTTGCCAGGTATAAAAAAATAAACATTGCTGGTTAATGTCCATGGACCAGAATGAGCTCAGCATGAATAGATTTTATTTACATAAGTGCAAAGGCAGGTTCCATTTGCTATTAGATCTTCTAAGGTAAACTTTCTTATATAAACTATGGAATGTCCCACTAAAATAGTACAGTGAAATAAAGCCAAAATTTGGGATTAAAACACAAAGGCTGCATTTATTCTCTAAAATGCACACAAAACCTCATACTTTTGCGTTCTCTTCATCCAAGGATCACAAAGGCAACCATCAGTTATAGTAATGTCTATGTTTTCATTATATACTGTGGCACAATAGGAATGGACCTGCAGAGAAAAACAGCTAGTACCAGAAACTCAATATCCCCTATGCTAAATATTTTGAAGGTTTCCATTTGGAGTTGCTTTATTCCATTCCTGTTGATTGAACAGCATCAGGTGTGGAGCTGGAGTGTGTCCTCTAGCTGAACACAAGGAAGGACCCAAGGAGCATATGGCGAGACGTGCTCCAAGATGAACCAAAGTGAGGTAATCAGAGCAGATGAAGAATTCCACTTCAAAAGCCTCATCCAAAATAAAGCAGCACTGGAGACACACCCAGGGAATTAAGCCCTACCCAGCAGCCCCAGTACAGGAGGCAGATTTAATTAACCCTGTTCCACAGGTGGCAGATGGAGGTACAGCAGATTTACATGAAAAGGATGTGGTAGAACCATGACAAAGCTGAAGAATTTGCTGTCCAGAGACATTGGGCACTGCGGGGCACTACATCTGCAAATGGACAGGACACAGTGGTGGAGTAGTGAACTAATGCAGATAATTCTTATCAAAAAACCCAAAATGCAAACAGAAATTAGAAGGTTTGGCTTGATTAAATGACCTGTTATTAATTTTGTTCAGCCGTACCAGTGTTACTGATAAGGAGGATAACCATTGCATTGGCTGTGATGAGTAGCAACTTAGAAATGGACCATGAGACACAGATTTAAGTGAGAAATATGAGAGCAAAAGAAACCACGGTCCCTGACTTGGCATTGTTAGATGTAGCTCATTCCCTTGGTCACAGGATGAAGAAAATGTCACCCTGCTAATTTGCCATCCACCTCCGTCCTGGCTTCCTTTGGGAATAGCTGTATTCAACACCTGAATATAGCTTTATTCAATAGCTATATTCAGAGCATCTCCGGGAATTCACAGAAATCAATTATTAGGACACCACTGCTATCAGTTATGTGACTTCACTACCACATAAATGGGAATGTTGTTTCAACCAGCAGCAAGAGCTAATAATGTCTTATTTTGTATGATGCATTCTGAGGTTATCATATAAAGCAAAGCTTGCCATTGCTATTTTTGTATGTTTTCCTGCTATTTAACATCTGATAAAACAGCTATCCAGACTGGCTATGATATCAGCTAGATATTTAATTATTGTGTGGCTGCACTGGAAAATGATGCCAGAAAGTATAGACACCCCAGATGTGCTAGTGTTGGTTTTGGGCTTAGCCCACATATTTTACTGGTGAAGAAGTTTCATAAGTATATTAAAGTTATCATTCTGGAGGACTCTAAACCAATGAGTTACCACAAAATCACTGGGAACAGAGAATGACCCAATTCATTGGTAAACTTGTGAGAAGGAAAGCAACCTAAGCAGAAAAAGGCCTCAGATATTGCTCTCATTCACAGAAGAAGGCAGCAGTAAGGACTTGTCATGAGATAGGGCCTCAACCATAATTGCTTCAAACCAGTCATTCAGCAGATGTAAAAATATCTGTAAACAAAGAGCCATGCCTTTATCTCCTCTTCAAATGTACAGCAGCTAGAGGAACAATGCCTTTATGGTTTCCATAAAAGAACTTTTTCTTATCTCTCCTAAGTGATTTTATAATAAAGAAGTCTTGAAAACTGCAAGTCTTTTTTATTTTTATAGGTGTACATTTTTAATTATTTGGTCATTATATTAAGACAGTTGGATATGAGAATTATTTTTTTGACAAATATTTTGTAACTGCCCTTTAAAATACTAGCATCTAATCCTTGTCAAAAAGTTGTGCTAAATCCGTTGCTCAGCTATGCAAAAAAAACTGGTTCAGGTTCCTCTCTCTCAATCTTCATTTATGATTGCTGGACTCTTCAACAGGGACAGGAGAGGAAATTGTTTCAAAAGTTGCATCAACTCTGCTCAAAGGTTCAAGCAGACTGTTCTGCCACCACAGCTGGATGTGCTGCCATTCCTTCTGGAAATTCTGTTCCTTCGCTTCATCTCTACAGCCAGGCTCCAAAGCACGATGCTGTCAAGTCAGAAGTATGCAAGGCAACAAAACATGAAGACGTACCAAGATAATGCATTTACAGGAGTATAAACAAGTCTTTCCCTGTCTGATATTTCTCAAATTTTCATTCGTACTTCTTAGTACATTCCTTTGGGAGACACTTCATTTGAAAGATTTTGGTAGAGCATCTAATGAACAACAATAAATACTGATCAAATTGTAATTCTCATAAATGGAAGAAGGTAAGTTGCTGAAGAGGCAGAACCTTGTCACAAAGACTAAGAACACATCCTATGGAATTTTAGAAGTTGGAAATGAAATTGTTTCAAGGTTTACATAGAAAAGCTTTCAGCAGTGCCATTTTCCTTTTACTCTGTTTGCGGTTCATGTTTCTGTAAATCGGTAAATATGGCTGAAAGAAGTTGAGATTATGGAAGCCAGCAGTGTTTGTCATCTTCAGACTCCCATCTCTCTCTCCTCCTCTGGTAATTGCACAACCTATTAGAGAGTCGGCTTGGCATCGTAAATAGTGGCAGGCCGCATGCACAGCCATACTGGGCCTTTGTGAATAACAATTTCTCATTCCAGCAAAGTTTAAATTCAGAATGTTTTCTCTAATTAGCTATACTGTGTTGCTAACAAGATCATAAAGCTGTTCATTTAGTATGTTTCTTCCTGTGGCTTTAATTTTTTATCCTGGAGAATTAAACAGCTGATTCATACTTTATTTGCTTACAGAGAGAGTTTAGTTGTTCCTTTTAAGAACTTTAAAATCACTTAAGAGCTAAGCTGTAAAGCAACAATCTGAAGCTAAGATTTTGCAAATGCAGCCTACACATGATATTAAAAAAAAAAAAAAAGGTAGATATAATTTTTTTGAGTTACAAAACCTTGAGAACAAAATGTTTGTTTCTCCTAATTCCCCTGTCTGTTTATATTTCTAGACAGTCAGATTTTCTTGAGGTTTGCATCAACCTCAACACAAGGGTTTAAGATATTTCCTTCTGTATTACCTTAGTTGTTTTGTGCCTAGAATCAATGTTTGGAACTTGCCCTACCTACAGACTCCCAAAGATTATCACATTGTCTTCTGTAAGGTTTAATATCTCTCAATACCATTTGTCTGTTGTCAGGCTTGCATAGCACCGCTGCACATTGCTAGGATACAGTAAATGTTTTTAAAAGTGAAAGACCTCCCCTTTTTCCTATTGCTATCTAGAAAATATAACCAGATTTTACCCTCTGATATACGAGTGCAACTCCCCATGGAATAAATGGAGTCCTGCATGTGCAGAAGGACAGAATTTGGCCTTAAAGATTTATAGAGCTATAAAACTACAAGTAGATAACATAGATTATGTTTTCTGGGACTAAGGGCTGAATCCACGTCACTAACAAAAGTTTCATCTTAAAATGGCATTAGTATGTCTTGGACTATGATTTTGGATTATTGTTATTGCACTCTTTTAGGTCTTTGGATTCATTTGACCTTCAGTCTGACCAGTTCCCTTCCCTCTTCTTTCTTTTGCTATCATCTGGTTTCATTTGTGGGGTAATACAGGAGAGAAGTCAGGAGTGGAAGCGCAGTACCAGCTAACTCAACATCTCCTGGAAGTTGCAATAGAGATTCTCCCACTCTCCAGCAGGAGGGAGGTATGTTGGGAGTGGAGCTGCATGGTTTAGAACAACACCAGAGGCAGTGACCTAGAAACCTTACATAGGAGGGAAACAGCACAGACTGTGAGCTGCAATCGTAAATTACTCAGGCTTTGCACAAGTAGGTGAATAACTATTTTTCTGACTTGTCATGGTGTCCCAGAATAGTCTTACCTTTTTCTTTCACTATTGAAAATAATTTTCCTATTTCTTAGGCACTCACTGAAGAGCCCTCCATTAGCCTTTTAAGAAGGGTGTAGCATAATTCATTTATCGTAGGCCTCCCTTTTATTTACAGTCTGGTTTTTCCACTCTCAAAACAGAATTATCCCAAAATAAACACCAGACAATGAGAATCAAAAGCATGTGTAATAGCCGTGCCATTTCGTAACTACTTGCTACATCTTTGTTTGGCATACTGGACTTTGTTTAGCAGAAACATGGTAGTATCACAAGGTCAGAGTCTCCCACAACTTAATCCATTGCTAACAAAACCTGGAATTCATATAACACAGACTTCTGTACAAAAGAGTTTCAACCAAAGTTAAAAATAAATCCCCTCAAAATGGTGAAAAAAGTGTAGTTAATTATAAAGAGGGGGGAAAAGCCTGAAATAAAACCCTCCTCAATTAGTTCACTTTTTAAAAATTTTTCTCTTCTCTTTTTCTTCTTTTTCTTTTTCTTTTTCTTTTTCTTTTTCTTTTTCTTTTTCTTTTTCTTTTTCTTTTTCTTTTTCTTTTTCTATTTCTTTTCCTTTTCCTTTTTCTATTTCTTTTCCTTTTCCTTTTCCTTTTTTTCTTTTTTTCTCTTTCTTTTTTCTTTTTTTACCAGATAGACATATATGCAAGACATGGTTGCTTTGCTCTCTTGGCTAGGTGCAACATGATCACAGCTGTGACCATGCTGGATCTCATAAACTAAGCAGGACTAATCCTGCTCAGCAAAGTTACTCAATGGGGAGTTTTCCAAGACAAGCACAAGGTCTTGCAGTGCTTGCAAACAGTGTTTTAATAAGAGTGGAAGCAGCACTCCTCTCAGGCCCAGGGACTCATGCTGGATCTTTGGAAGAGTTGTGCTACTAGGAAAATTACTTCAACTAGCATCTAAAAGAAATTATGGTGAAAGACATTGCTCTGTAATCATATGTACAAACATAAATGTATATATGGATCACCTGTAAAAATGTGCTCAGTACACCCAAAGATCCCCTAACAATTCTTCCAGTTTGATAATGTGTACTGAATCGAAGAGCATGAAATGTCATCTGTCTTCTAAATCTCACTGTGGCCCAGGGCCATTCAGGATCTTTTGCATCCTCTAGAGTAATAAAATCACTTTCATGAACTTACAGTCCTTTTCACCTGCACAAAATGACTTGTGGCCAAAACTACAGAAAGAGGGTATAAGTAGCATGAATATGTTTGTTTAAGTAACCCTGTGAAAGCTCTTCTGACCTCTGTATCTACTTCTTCTTTACAGAGAATTATTGGTATTGAAAGACCAAGGCTTTTTCTAATGGGAATTATAAGTCTCATGACAGTGGGGATTTACACTCTAAATCTAGTCAAGTAAATGAAACTATTTAGGGATCATTCTCAGTTCTCAAGAATAAATCTGAACTTACGATTTTCATACTTTCTGTTTGGTTTCTTCTGCCTCCCTACCAACCTTGGACATGGTAGCCTCAGCCATTCGGCAGTCAATAACAGGTTGGCCATAGTTCTTCCCAAGTTGTGCCTAGGACACATCTGAGGGGCAAAGCCAAACCCATGCCAGAAAGTAGGTTAAAACCTAAACAATATGGATAGTTATGGGAGAGTAATCAAGCTTGTGTCTTTTATATTACAGTAAGGATGCAACCTCTGGTCCCTGAAAAATGTGTAGGTGGCACTGTGACCTGCCATTTGTCCTTGGCAATTAGAATACTGATAGGGAAATAAGATATATTATTATTAGTGCTTTAATAACAATGAACAAGCTGTCTTTTTAATTAGCTTACTACATACCCAGAACAAAGGTTAAATTTGTAACAATTGCCATATGCAATAGTAAGAGACTCTAACTTGAACAGCAGTGTCCCTCTTATGTCCCAGTGATGTGATTGAATCGATACCTAGTAGGACAAAAAATTAGAGTTTGACTAATCCATTTAGCTATTTTTTTCCATCACTATACCATGAAGTGGTTGCAATTGGATTTTAAATTTTTTAGTAGGTATTTTGTTGGGGGTGTGTGTGTGGGGGGGTTGTTGGTTTTCTTGGGCAGGGAAGGGGGGAGGTGTTGTTTTGTTTTCTTTTATCTTGGCTAATGTGTTCAAAGAGCACTGTGAAATACCTGAGGTGGGTCTGTATAACACATCTCTCACAAAATAATTCCTTTGCTCTTTTCCCAATGACAGTGATGCTGACATCTGTCCCCTTTAGAGGCTGAGAGGCAACACTTTGCCGCAAAGCCACCAGTCAGAAGGTGTGTATTTCCTGGCTGGGCAAGCAACCAACTGTGTCTAAGTGTGTCCACTCCTGACTGGGCCTAGAAGAAATATGCAGTCTGGTCTGCTGGCTGCAGCTGAAAGCTCTAGACTGCTTTTCAAGATCTCAAGCAAGCTGAACAGGTTATGTCTACTCCCCAGTGAAACTGGTTTGGTGTTAGTAATTGCTATTGCTGGTAAGGAGGAAGAGAAAGCCATGCATTTGCAATGGGAAGGGGGTTTATGGTAGGCAGGAGGAAGATAGGCATGTTTTGATTTGAATAAAATGGAGCCTTTATTGTTTTATCCACTCATTTGTGTTGATGACATTTGATCCACAAAGAGTGAAACTGAGCTAGCACAAAGTTATACCAAATACAGGAGCTTAAACTTCTGTTTTCACTACACAAGTCTTTTGCAGCTCCAGTAATGTTAAGTATTATATGAAACCATTTCAAGTAGGGCCTCCTGGCAATTGAATACCTGAAAGATTTTCTTTTTCATGACACCAATCAGGTCAACTCACACTAAGTGTTAAGTGAACATACTCTACTCAGCAGCATAGTTAACTTCACCTTTGCTCAGTCTTGGTGATACAGCAAGGCTTGGTTGCTTTTCAAACCAAACTCACTAGATTTGCTTAGAGTTATACTTGCAAAATCTGAAGTTGTATTCCCCTGTACTACAGGTTATTTCTCTAGTGAGTATACAAAAATGTTTGTCTAACACAGACCCCAGAGTAAGAGCCCATAATAAAACTCTCTACAAAGAGCTCTGAATGGGGAGATGGGAAGTTCAGATTAAGAGAACATGTACATTTGCATTTCAATAACACTCCCTATTGAACCGTTTTAAAGCATTGATAGCTTGATCCTGCTTTCATTGAAGCAAATGGCAAAAATCCCACTGAGGTCAAAGGGAGGCTTGATCTGACCCTAATTCATGAATGGCCAGATTTTGGTACTCTAACTTCTACTGAATAAACTGTTCAGTCTGTACAATTCCACTAAGTTATGTACTTTTGAAATAAAGTACTACTCACTCTCAGTCCCTGTCGTGAAGCTCATAACACTCCTTTGAGGTTCATCAGTCAAATTTATGGATCTATTCATAACAAAGTAAATTTATTAGTAGTGCATACCATCTAGCTACTCTTTAAGTAGTTATGAAACATTTCTGATAATATATTTACAATTTTGATGTTTTTATGACCTTATGGTTTTTATGGCCTTTTTATGAGTCTTCACTATTTCTTTTGTGAGCTTAGTCAACTAAACCACATGGACAGTTTATCTATGCTGACTGGATGCTAACGTTTTAAACATAGCTCTCAAGTAACCCTAAGGAAGAAGTTTTTCATATGACTCTACATAACAGTGGCTAAAATTTGTGTAACTACCTTCCTGAATAGCTGTGAATTGGCCAAATACTCTGAGTAAGCCAGAGAAAAAGACACTGTAAGCAGAATTCAAGGTAAATTCGTTTAGTTTTGTCTGGCGGTTTTTTCCCCAGAAAAATAATAGTATTGCATTTATCCTCTTAGGTTGTGCAGAGGAGAGTATTTTGAAGTCAGAAAGGCAAATTCACACTTGAGTATCAGTGAAGATCCCTAGGAATTGAACACAAAACACATTTGCCTGGAGAAAAGAAGGCCCAGGGGAGACCTTATCACTCTCTACAACTACCTGAAAGGCGGCTGTAGGGAAGTGGGGGTTGGTCTCTTCTCCTAAGCAGCAAGTGATAGGACAAGAGGACAGGGCCTCAAGTTGCACCAGTGGAGGTTTAGGTTAGATGTTAGGAAAAATTTCTGTGTGGAAAAGGTCATTCAGTGCTGGAAGAAGCTGTTCAGAGAAGTGGTGCAGTCACCATCCCTGAAAGTGTTTAGATGTGTAGATGCGGTGCTTAGGGACATGTTTTAGTGATGGCCTTGGCAGTGCTGAGTTAAGGGTTGGACTGGATGATCGGAAAGGTTTGTTCCAACCTAAATGATTCTGTAATTCTATTCTGATTGTCCGTTAGAAGCTTCTCCATATATTAATTCACATATTTACCTACATTGTGCATGTTGCACGAAGCATTAAATAAATTTTCAAGGCCAGGGTAGTTTGTTGTAAGAAAGATAATGATCTCCTGTCTCTGAACTGTATGCTTTGATCCCTTTGTTCTTTCTCCAATATAGGACACATCCCTTTCTGGCACCATCTTCTCTATCAAAGAGATTAGGGAGCAGTGGCTATGTCAAAGTTTCAAGAAAATTCAAAAATTCTTCGTTAGGATGTCATAACAGTTAGCCACAGAAAGAGTGGAAAGGATGATTGAGATTGGATGTAATAATTCAGCACGTGTGATGTTGCTAAGGGATGCATATACACTGCCACAGCTCCTTGGTATAATCATACATGTCTGAACTGGATCTTCATGTAGACTTCCAACAAAATAGCTAAGATTATTTATTTTCAATTTTCAGTATGAAGTCAGAACACCAGTGTTCAAAACCACTTAGAAAAAGGTTTGTTTTATTGTCATAAGAGATGACAGGAATGACAGAAATCTCATGAGATAGATGAGTTTTATAATGAAGGAAATAAGGTCCAGAACCCAAAGAAACCTTAGACAAAAACAAACAAACTTTCAAGTGTCATCAATTACTCATATTAAAAAGAGATCTAGAATCCAAAGAAACCTTAGACAAAAACAAACAAACTTTCAAGTGTCATCAATTACTGATATTAAAAAGAGATGATCAATAATTTTATCATTACAAATGTAGGTCTATAATAAAATGGCAAACTCAAGAGACTAGAATAAACTAGAATTTTTTCCCTAACTGCTGTCAATATTTGGACAGTGAAGTAACTTTCTGGTTACAGCTCAGCAGGAATTATATTACTTTCAGCAAATATTGATAATAAATAAAGAATCACCAGAGCCTGGAAAACAATCTGCTCCAACACTCCTTTCACAATCAATTTATTTTAATAAAAACACCAAGATTTGTTCAAACTTGAAAGCAAATACAAAATTTTTTCAGGTTTAAACAGCAAATGCCAAGTTTTATTTTTATTATCAGTAGTGTAGTCATCAGAATTGCACAAGACAGCATGACAAATACATCAAAATCAATGGAATTTAAAGCTAAAAGTCACTTAAGTTCTGCAGTTGTATTAAGATTCTCTGCTTTTTTTTTTTTTTGTCTGCTTTATTTTTTTTAAGCTGTAATAGTAAAAATCTTCAGTTTTGTCTTCATTGGATAAAAGGGTACTGAGATTAAATTGGGCAATTATGTTGTGTTTACCTAAGGGCTAAAATGTGTTAAAGCCTGTTCAAAACTCTCCATAGTCTTCGATCTACTCGTGATAATTTTTGATTGATCATAGTGACTCGGAAAGGTGCCCAAAGAGTGGAGCAGAGCAAGTGCTGTTCTTACCTTCAAGAAGGAGCCAGGGAACTACACACAGGTCAGCCTTGCCTCAATCCCTGGGAACATGATGGAGCAGCTGATCCTGGAGACCACTGATGGGCATGTTAAGGACAAGAAGGTGATCAGGAATAGTCAACATGGATTAACAAATGGCAAGTCATGCTCAAGCAACCTGATAGCCTTCTGAGATGAGATGACTGACATTGTAGACCAGGGGAGTGCAGTGGCTATATTCTGCCTCGACATCAGAAAGGCTTTTGCCACTGTGTCCCATAGGATCCCCCTGCAGAAGCTGATGAATTACGGGCTAGGTGAGCAGAGAGGTGAAAACTGCCTAAACTGCCAGCCCCAGAGGGTGGTGATCCATGGCATGAAGTCCATTTGGAGGTTGGTAGCTGGTGGGGTACCCCGGGGGCCACGATTGGTTCTGATTCCATTTGACATCTTCATTAATTACTTGGATGATGCAGCAGAGTGTACCCCCAGCAAATTTTCAGATAAAACAAAACTGAGAGAAATGGCTGATGAATAAGAAGGTCATGCTTTCATCCAGAGGGACCTCAACAGGCTGGAGAAAAGGGAACCTCTTAATTATGAAGGGTCTAGAGCACCTCTCCTATAAGTAAAGGCTGAAGGAGCTGGGAATTGTCAGCTTGGAGAACGCTCACAGGCTCTTAACAATATATACATAAATACTTGAAGGGAAGGTACAGAGAGGATGGAGCCAAATCTTTTCAAAAGTTCGCAGGGCAAAAGGCCCACACGGAAACACAGAAGGTTTCCCCTGAACATCAGAAAGCACTTTTTTCACTGTGAGGGTGACCAAACACCAACACAAGTTGCCCAAGAGAGGTTGTGAAGGTGCTATTAAGATCTAAACCAGTGACACATGTTAGTCCATCTGTGGTAACAATCACAAGGTAAAATCCCAGGCCACATCTCCATGAAATTGAAAATCCAGTTTTAGGGTTCCTCATGCTTGCCACATGGTCCAAAACACTGATTTGATATCAATTCACAGTGCCAGATCAACTATGTTAAAAAATAATGACCACTCAACTTCATGCTGGTTCATTTACCATGTGCTGTCCTTCCTGTGGTACTCCACAGATTTCTTGCCCTTCCCTAATCTCTGTCCTTTATATCCAAAGGTCATTATCCCTAGATGTTCCTACATCAGGTCATGGCTGCTGAGATGTGATTGCTCTCTTTTTATGCAGAGTCATCACGTGTGAAAGTGCAAACTGTCTTTCTCTAATACATGGTAAAATGACTTCACACTTCAAAGGAAAAAAAGCACCTTTCCTTTTACTACGGACAGGGGTTGCAAATACCTTATACCTAAGGAATTCAATTTTTAAGCATACAGGAATGGACAATTTGTATAAAAACATATTAGATAAACATACTTGATTCCAGAAAAAGGGGCAGATATTGATGAAAGTTGCTTGTTACTTGTTTTTCACTAAGTAAACATTTGGCAGATAAACAGTAGATTTGGGGTCTTTCCTCAGGATTAGAACAATCATATTTTGGAAATCCTAGACAAGCAGAAAAAAAATCTTCACAAACAGCAGTTATAGGTGGGAAATCTGGGTGACATCAAATGCAATATGGCATTAAAGTGATGAATAAAACTAAACACAGACTATCCCTGTATGTGGAAGTCAGAACATCAGCTGTGTTTAGTTCTGCTGTGAGGAGCTCAAATACTCTATCAGAAGAAACTTTGCACTGAAGTACAAACATAAGAAAGATGTATTCAAGACTGTTTGCTTCAGTACATTTCAAATGGATTTTGGAACCACTCCTAGGAAATCTTTGTGAAGGTGGTATCTGCACTTCTTGTTATAATGTATAACATATAATAAATACAGTACTTAAAGATAACGTCTTAGATACCTTAAATCAGTCTCAAAACTAGGGAATATTCTAGCTTATTCTGTCCATGCTCTGGTTCCTCATCTCTAAATGGAAATAAATCCAGTTTATTTCACAGCAGTCTGACAAAGATAAGCACTAATTAGTTTTTAAGTTCTCTAATACCACCAGAAGCACCACAGCAAAGGCTGTGAAGAAATTAATAATTCTAATTTTAGAAGGGCATGCAGTAAATAAGGCACCCAACCATCAAGCCACACACTGAACAAGGAGAATGCAGCTGAACATTGATTAGTATGTTATGTGAGTGCAGCACATCAGGTACACTGAATCAGGCAAGGATCCTCTTAAAACAGTATATGAACATATAATCAAAAACAAAATTATCATGTATAAATAAGATAAGTAACTAATTCAGCCTTATACCCTGGCATTAGTATGTCACTTGTCAGTCTTACTCATCTACCTCTTTTAACATAGGTTTTGTTTTCAACCACTGATGCCACCATTCTTCTCCAGAAAGTTCTTATTCCAAGAGACTTCACCACAGTTCAAGAACTGACAACAAAAGGTAGAATGACTGGTTGAGCCTTACCTTGTACACTGCCAGAGCTCCAAAAAGTTTAACAAAGTTATCATAGGTATTTCTAGGAGTAGTAGAAAGGACTAGGCCAAGTTGTTTAACCCCATGTTTTATCTCTCTGTCATACCCTCTTTATGTAACTTGGAAAACATTGGGGAGATTGTATGAAAGGTTTCAGACCTTCAACTGAAGAAATCAGGCAGGTGAAAGAGAAGGTTGGGACAGGCTTGGGGAGCATCCATTCATCTACCACTCAGTAATGAAAACCTCCTGATACTCCTCCCCACATATTTTGGAAGAGAGTGGCGTCTGCTTTATTGGGTCAGGTTTCACCCAGTATATATTGGGAGGATTTAATTCCTACCTGTAACAAGAGGAAAAGTCAAGGGATAATAATTTGCAGTCATTTATCACACATGACCAACAGAAGTTGCAGCAGGCTCCAAACTCCGTGCCCTATGTCCCACCTTCCCCTCCTTGCGCCACTCTGACTCCCCACAGATGGGAATCTCCCAGTTACATCACACCACATCTTACTCTTCTTCAATAAGAAGCAGCCTTTGGCCTCCTTAATTTATAACATGGAGAGCTCTGTTGTGAAGGGTACTTACTAGGCTTCTTCCTGTGTGATGATTTTCCACGTTGAACTAAAATATTGTACCATCAATTTAGAGAATCACAGAACCACAGAATCACAGAATCACGGAATCACAGAGTCATGGAATGGCTGGGGATGAAAAGGACCTTTGGTGATCATCTAGTTCAACTCCCTGCTTAAGCAGGCTTACCTAGAGCAGGTTTCTCGAGATCATGTCCCAGTGGGTTTTGAATATCTCCAGAGAAGGAGACTCCACAATCTTTCTGGGCAGCCTGTTCCAGTGCTCTGTCACCCTTGCATTCTGTTGGAAGCTGCCTCATATCTTGCAAATCCAAGCCAAGTCAAGAGCAGGCTAATGGAATAGGCTTGGAATGATAAGCAAAGTAAGGAAGACAGCACTTTGCTTCAGAAGAATAGGACTGTTGGACTGATAGATATTTGAGAAGTGTTCACCAGCCTTTAAAAAAAGTTCATCTGAACACACATTTCTACCTTATTCTGCGCCTAAAACTATTGTGTTGTTCAATAACTGCTGTCCCTGCTAAACACCATCATTACACCACATGTCTCTGCAGAAGGTTTTATTTCAGTGTGAGGTTTTCTAGATCATAAGTTTTATAACTTAACATACAACTTTTAAAAAATCAGAATGGCCATATATGTTCTTTTCCAAGGACTTGATTCAACAAACACCTTTAAACACTTTACTAGTCTCATCATCCAAACTCCGACTTAAAATCAGAACACTTACCAGCATTGTGACAAATGCTGTCTCTGACAGGTGTGAAAATAAAATGAAAAATAGAAATATACCATTGATAGCAATACTAAGATAAAAAGTCCATTGCAGGGAGGGATTAGCCTGTCTCATCCTAGAGACTGACACCCCTCCACCTGAGGGATCTGTGTTGCTCTGTCCTTGGGTCAAGTAATGATATTTTCAAGAAATCACTGCAGATGCCTTACTATCCCCTTCATCCCTTTCACTACAGCCATCAAGCACCCTGTCCTTCTATCAGGTTCAGCGTGAGTTTGATTTATCACAGGAGAGACAGTGTAACTTTACATATTAGGGCCAATAACAATGTCTCTGTTTATTTTAAAAGAACTTTGAAGCAAATATTTTCCTACACTTCAATTATTCAATGGGCCATTTGGTCAATATGAAAAACCGTAGAAGTCTGATTAATAATCATACAATATTGAAAAGAGAAGGAAAAAGGCAAAATCCAAAGTGAAAATTTTCACAGCCCCTACAGCTTTAGATATTGATATTCATTCTCTTGAGTATTACATGTCCTCTAGAAAATACTGCATTTAATTTCCATATCACTACTGGTGAAATACAGAGATAGAAGTGAAAAAGAAAATCTTGTAAAAGACTTTTTTTTTCGACATTAAAATATATAACAAACTTGAGGTACAGAAACAGAGAAATTAGTCACAAGTGCTGCCCCAAAAATCTTCAACACCTGCTGGTCACCTGAGAAGCATGGTGCGATCAGGTTTTCTGTCTTGTACACGACAGAGCTTTTATTGTTTCTTTGATCTGCTCCAGTCTGCACAGAACAATGTGATTAAGATACTGCCTTTAGTGAACAGCTCTCCAAGTTGCACGGCTCACCCTGGAAAAGTGTTCTGAGAGACAGGAAGAAACAGTAGACTGTTGTGGATTTTTGCTATTGTTCTTTCTTTTTTTCATAAGTAAAGCATTGTCACTAGTTAGCTGGCTGAATGAACTAAGTGTCTGCCAAAGGAGACACATGTCATTTATTATACAACATGGGGACTACCATCTTTTGCCACTGAACATGCTGAAAATATCACGTATTATATAAATATCCACATGATAAATAATAACGTTAAATTTATCTATTCTTTCACCAGCTCCAGCTCATACCATGGCCGTGTACTGTGACTTGGGGAGCCGAAATTCATTTCTACTGGTCACACTGGGAAAAAAAAGAGGATAGCATTTTTAACGAGTCTAGGTCACCTAGGTTATAGCACATCCATGCTGTACTCCAGAGCACACACTAAATGCTCTTTACACCATCACCTGGTCCCCTAATAACAGAATAAGCAGCATTTGAAAACAGAAAAAAAAGAAAACAAAAAACTATATCCACACACATAAATTATATAAAAACCTTCATGCATATGTATACATAGTCAATATAAATAAATGCATTTGCATACTCATGCACACTCTTATGATGCAAAGAATGATCAGATGCAGATTCAGTCAAACACAAAACTCAGTAACTTTATAAAATAGACATATATGTAATTGATTTACCTCATTAATAAGTAATATTAAATGTTAAATTATATATTTTCCATATGGTCTTCCACAAACTCCCTTACAAGTCGTGCTGCTGATGTAACGTCATCTCTTTCCATCTACTTTATCTCTTACCATTTAGAGTTATATTTGTGGGCACTGCTGATAAAGAGTTGTATGAAGAATGCACAGTGAATAATCTGTGGTAATGATTTCTTGACTTAAAATAAAAAGTAGCAGCCTTTTAAGGTCAACATCAGTTTCATGTTTGGATTGTTTCTACTATTTGGAAAGGTTTGACGTGTTTTAAATTACTAAGTAATGTGAAAATACATCATCAGCACAAGACTGTTGTCTATGTAAATATTTTATGAGTAGAGTCACCCGTCATTGGTTAATAAGGTAACAAAGATTCAAAGCTATTTATGTTGACTCATATTTTTAAAATGAGGAATTTGAAAACAAGAAAATGTGACAAAGTTGATCAGGAGCTAAGATACTGACTTACAGACAGACTGTTTGTGTCTTGCATGACATGAACAGCTCTTTTAAATTACTTATTGAAAAGAGACGTAACGTCGTCCATGTGAAATATATTAAATGTGTAACACAATGAGTCACCTAATGAACCTAAGAGAAACAGTTATAATTCCTGGTTTTGTAGAGATGAAAGAAAAAGATCCTGATAGGTTTTGCTTCCACTGATTCTCCCATGTGTCCATAACATCAAATACAGTAGGTAGCCTGTTCATCATAGAGTGTACATGAATGTTCTCACTGTGGGGTTAGCAGTATGATTGGAGAGTGAGTGCAGCTCATGGGTTCAGCCTGCAACAGCCATCCCCTTGGTACTCCCCAATCTGCCTTCATTCACAGGCAGCACAAGGGCTTCCACGATGGACTGCTAATTTGGACTTATTTGTTGTCTGCTGTGGTGCAGGTGGTCCTTCTCACTGGTCTTGTCTGATCTTCGTTGCGCAAGACCAAACAAATGCAGCTCCCACTGTCCCACTGCCACTGTGGGAGAGTCCTTCAGACCATGAAACAGGGAGACAGGGGATCAATGACGTTCAGGGTCTGAAATACGATGACTTGCCTTCCACAGAGCCCATCAGAGAGGCAGCATGACAGCCTGTGGCTGGCAGGCTCCTGGAAATCACCTTCCTCTGCATGCCTGCATCAAGCAAGATGAATGCTGTACTACCCTTTCTTCTGGGCAATGCCTCAGAAGTCTGTCAGTCTTTTGCAAGGGACTTGGGGGTAACAAAACACATACAGACACTGCAGCTGATTTCACAGAGCTGCCCAACAACAAACTCCCGTGTGTCACATCTGTGCAGGACACTCTTTCAAGTTTATTGTAAGGTAAACATTTCCATCATCTGATCATAAATTTTATCAGACCCATGACAGCTTCGACCTTAAGTATCACCTGAACACTCCGGCCAAACAAATGCATGCCTTTGCTTAAATACTAGACCATATGGCCCAATTAATATGAATTTGAAGTGCTGTAGCTCAGCTTGTTCCAGGGAGGTCCTCAGGCAGGATTTTAATTTTATTTTACAAATTGGTCTCTTGCAGTTTTATTGCGTTTCATGACATTTTAGACAAAAAAAGTCCTATGTTCAACATACATTGCACATAATAAGGCAGGGTGAGAGCTGTTCAAGAAGAAGCTGCTTCCTAGTATTGACTGTTTCAGAGTGGTAGGAGTACAAAGGCAGAGAATATTGATGTTTAGAATAATCTGGCAGTCTGATTTACTAGGATGTAAACCACAGGACATCAAGACATCATCCAGACCCAAAGCAGATCTAAATGTTCCTGTTCTTTTATTATTGGGAGCTCATCTCTGAGTGTCCTCATTCCTGTATAGCTGGTACAAAACTGATTTACCAATACTTGCATGAACCTCAAGTAATTCATCCAGCTTTTCCTTACAGCCATAAAAGCAACTTTTTGTGTGTGTTGGCACTTTCAAGACATCACACAAATCCAACAGTTAGAACTGTACCTTTAGGGGCCCCTTCTAACAAGCTCCATTCATTGTTCATCCACACCTAGATACACAGCGCTAGTCTTCGACCAACAGGAACACGTGAAGGATGTTCATGGCGAATTTGAAAGAAGGTGGCTGTAAGTTTTGTTTCTTTTCTAGAAGATATATCTAAACAAGAGCGGTGGAGAGCCAAAAGTTTGGTGGAAATACAAGACAACAGCTGTTGCAGAAGTGTTTATGAGCTTGTAAAAAATGTGCATTTTCCTGAGAGGTCATGGTACACCCTGTGCAGTATCCCTGTTGACCTGTTCCTAGGAAGATAAATCATACAGGAGTGAGATGTCTGGGTGTGCTAGGTGGTACTCTGTGTCACTGCACAGGCCAGGTCAGAGCTGCCTAAGCAGGGAAATGATTTTCATTAAAATTTAGGCAGTCAGCCTAAACTTAAGATAGGCATCCTCACACCCTCACATGTGAATATCGCACCTGCACAAGGTTGCAGGAGTAAACACCCCCTGCAGCCATTGAAGATGAAGGTTGAAGATGAAAGCAAAAGAATCCAAACAAAAGCCCCAAGCCTTATGTTCACAGTTTGGTGCTGTTAAACCTCACATGGGAATGATCTGTTTCTGAGCTGCTAAAAAAAATCCCCAAGAAATGAAGTTTATGATGTGTGAAATAATGTACATGGACAACACTCCCTTCCCCCAACTCCTCAAAATAACCCCCATGCTCCCCATGTAAACCAAACTGATCTTCCTTTCTGAGGCCACAGCCCAGTGAAGCCTCATCCCTCCCACCCTTCATCCCCCCAGCTTCAATTTACGCAATAAATTATATGCAACGCATGATATTTGGAAGCCACATCCTGCTGTAGGCAGGGCTGGCTGTACTCCTTAACACAATATTTGGGGATGACTCTGCTTCCAGAAAGTGGAGTCGATGTGCTGGACGTGGCTTAATTGGTGCCAGCTTTGTCCTATTAACAAGTGTCGTCTTTCTTCACCAGATGCACAAACGGTGATGTTCTGCAGGTTACAGCACCCTCATGCACTAAAGCCTTTTGTATATATTGCTGCCTGATTGGACAGGAATTAGTGCATGGTACCAGGGGATAATTCACATGAGCAAAGTTGCTTGCATGCATATGCAAAACTGGGGCTCCAGATGTGAAATACATCTTTTTCTAATCTTTGAGCTATTCTCTGTGTGTATGTCTATATATACATTGCATGCTTACTATTTTTTATTACTTTTAAAACTTAAAAATAAAATTGGCTTGAATTTAGTTTGAGGATTGGCACCAATCCAGGACAATTCTTGTTTTAACTGAAACAGTTCTCCCACTGCTAATTTTAACACAAGTGATTTATTTTATTAACATGGATGCAACTGGGAAGCACACTCTCCATTCCTACCAGGAAGCCTTGGAAGCCTAGCACAAAGACTCAGAAACACCTATGCCACAGATTTGTGGAGATGATCTCTTTGTCTGTGAAAAGGTGTTTTTGAGAGATGCCAAGTTTTCATCCCTGCCTTTGCTATCTATGCAGCAGGGAGGGACCTAAAAACTTCATACTCCCAGATATCTGCAAGAAACTGAGACGCTGAGTCTAATTACCCCAAGCTGTTCATTCCCTTTAACTTCAGTGAAAATGTAGAGGACCTGCCTCAATTATGGCAGATGATGAGACTAAGGAACTCACATTCAGCTAGGAGTGAAGAGGGAAAAAGCGAGGGGAAATCGTTATGTATAGACAGTGCAGCCATTGAAAGACCTTTAACCTGTTTATCTTTCTTTAATGAAGTTTTTGGAACTTGTGAAAGAATGACTTGGTTATTCATCACAAGCTTCCGCACATGACCCAGCTTTTTCTACCATTCAAGGAATGTAATTTAAACTAGATTTAGAATCCTCTGCATGGCCAAGAGTGATGCCCACTGGAACGTTCAGCTTATGTGGAATTGTTTGGTTCAGTTTAAATAAATAAATAGCATTAAAATCTAATCATGGAAAATGTAGCTGTTAAAAATAGACTGAGGTAGTGAGCGCTAACTCAAAGCGTCAGAAAAGGTATGTGCAGGAGGGACTCTGAGAGCCGATTCATCAAGTGCAAGAGCAACCAGACAACCAGCGCTGGCGAGCTTTCAGGCACGTAAGCATCACCACCGAGTCTCCCCACCCTGCAGCTGGAGTTCCCAGCAGGAGTTAGACCTGTTTCCTTCTCTTTGCACCTCAGCCACCTGCTTTCCCTCCAATCAGATTCTCCACAGAGATACAAGATTCTCATTGAGCTACCTGTGGTGGGCCTGGCACCCAGCATGAAAACCACTGTGCGCAATATTTCTCCACCTGTGAAGCAGCTGTTTAAAAATGAAGCAATATTAGAAAGGATTTCATCTTTTAGTTTTGTTTGTAGCTTTTGATGCTGAGTTTTGTTTGTCTGTGCCACAGTAAAACCTCAGCAAGCAAAAGATGTCAAGAATCCAGATGGCAAAGACAGTTTCTCTCAAAATTGTTTCACCTTGTGCTGTTTTCTACTTACTTTCAGTCATCAGCCTTAAACATGAAACTGTTATCATTCTTGATTAAGACACATAAGCTAATCAGAGCATTTCATTAAAAAAAAAAAAGAAAAAAGAAAAAAACCCAAACAAGATATTTTGCATATTGGGTTCCACGATCAGTTTGGGTTTTGGGTATTTGTGAATTTTTACAAGTGGAAAATAATATTCCATCTGGTGCAACTTGTTTTGGATTTTCCAGGACGCACCATGGGAACAGACAAGAGGCGTGGACATGGTGCATCCTGGTGCATCATGAGGCCTTTAAAGCAGCCTGGAACCAGCCAGGAGAGCTTATTCCAGACAGCAGCTACCACAAAGACCTGGTGATGCTTTTCTTAATGATTGTGCTCTTTTTTTCACTAAAATTTTCAGCCAGCATTCCACTGAATTCCACTTTCATTTTTGCTCCTGCAAAACTAAATGCCTATGGAAAACACAAAACTTTCTGACCAACTGTACTCAAGCATACCAGGTTCTTTTGGTAGTTGAATTTCTGTCTCTATGCTTTGGACAGACAAATGACAGTGCTGTCACTAGGGATGGCAGACAAAGTGCTCAGCTGCCTGCTTCCCCTGCACTGCACAGAGAACAGAAAAACTCATGCATCTGCTCCTAAGCCACTGGGTTATAGTGAGATTTGGTTTAAATTATTACTGATTAGAACTGGGTTTAGAATGCATATAAAATGTCTGCAGGACCTGACTGATCTGTGGACCACATCTTCCTGCCCTGAGGACTGGGTGGACAGACCAGGGCAATGACTGCATCTGGTCTCCAAAGGTGAGCCCTCCCCATGTCTCAGATGAGCCTAGTTCTGTATAACACTAGTAATCTCCTTGTCCCCAAACCTCACAATTTATCTATATAGGGCAGACAAGGGAAGGGAGAACAATTGACATTTTTCAGAAAGGAAGTCTAACAGTAAAGGTCATTCAGTCACAGACTGGAGATTTCCTGAGTCTTCTTCCAGTGACTTGTGGTCACTGCTATTGGCTCAGATAAGTCCCAATTCATATGTTAAATGGTATATGTGACATCAGGTCATTACAACAAATTTTATAAATTTCATTAAAAACTTTATAAAATATGTATCAATTTTAAGTTTTTCAGGAGTGAATAAAGGAAGTAAAAATATCTATGAGAAATATGTACATTCATGGTGAATGGTGCCTGCAAAAATCTACATGATACATCCAGTTCATTCACTTGTAAATTTATTAAAGAGCCCAAGAACACACGGGTGCCAAAACAACTATTTCTGACACTCTCCTTCTAAAAAGCTGCAAAATGAATCCTCCTCCTTTGCCGAAAACATCCTACCATCAACAGATCAACTACTCAGTTTGCATGCTTCTGCAAATGCTCTATTTACATTTGATAGGGAATGCCTGAAAAGCTCACAGTTTGAAAAGCTTGTCAGAATATGGCCCAGAGCAATGGAAAAATAAGGCAAGATGTGGCAGAGGTTAGATGGGATCCAAAAAGCGTAATTAAAACCTAAGAGAAGGAACAGTGTGGAAGAGAATGCTGGGCAGTTCTGCTGTGCACAGCAGCCTGGTGCTGTTCCTTGAGATTTCACCAGCCTGGGCCAGTGACTCGGTGCAGCAGGGTGTGACAGCTCCAGAAGCGTGGCAGCCACACTGCTGTGGCACTCAGACCTGCTTAGTAACATCACCTTCTCTGCTGGACACCCTGAATCAGCCACAGTGTCACTAGGATGGGGAAATATTTGCCCCAGGCCCTAGGGCTGGCTGTGCTTCTGAAGAGGTGTACCATGCTCAGACATGCAGAGTACACCTGACCACTGAGTAGAGGTAAAAAAAAAGAAGCAATGTCAGATAAATAATAAAAAGCTAGGGCCAAACAAGGGTTCAACAGGGAATGAGAATGTGAAAGCACAGCTGTACATATGGCTTTGAAAACGAGAAGTCTGAATCTGGAAAAAAAACCAAGGAGGATGAGTTTCCTCCTCATACCATTGAAGTAGACAATGTGCCTCAGTGTGGCTATATACTGCCTGGCAGAATTGTGAAGCAAACCACATTTATCTGCTGAGATATGTATTCATCATATGTTTCAAAAGAGTGCAGTCAGGCCAAGAGAAACTCCATGCATTCCTGGACACTCTTAAGCTCTGAGTTTCTCAGCTCCAACACCTTCCCCACTGTAATCTCGAATTCAAAGTTCCTTTATTGTTGCATATGGGAAGATCACAGAACATCTACTTTAGTGAAACTCTTTCTTTTGAAACATCCATTTTCCGGCTGTCAACTTTTTTTCCTACACCACCTCTCATGTAGCTGTACCTTGTCACTCCCTTTCCTTCCTCCTGCTCCGAGACCTGCAGCTCCACCTCTTTAAAAATAGCTGGTGTGGAAGGCTAACTTCTCTTGCTACAGAAATGAAACAGCTGTGATTGCTTGAAATCTGGAAGGACCACCCAAACCATTCATCTCACTGCTCTTCCCCAGCCCTTTTTCTTGCTTTGCTGCTTTTCCAAAACATTATTTCTTGTTTGAAGATAGGTGGATGTTATAGTTGTTATATAGTGGCTGTGTTGATGATGAGGCTGTACTGATGCACCATGGGAGAGAGAAAAGGAAGCTTTAGGAAGTACCTCTCATAATCTTGAGGTCATGTGCTGGCTTTTCCTTAAGAAGTCCAGGAGTAGCTAAAAATAAGCTGAATCTAACACACACAGAGAATACATTTCAATTAAAACTAATGGAATAAGCAGTAAAAATAAAAGCAAAGAGACCGAGTCCAAACCATCATTCATCAGTAAAGCACTCATTCTGACATATGGTTATGTTTATGGTTTTGTGTGAAATTTAAATATAACAGGGAAGAACACCAATTTTAAAAAAAGAAACAGTGATCTTAAAATGGAGCAAAAATCAAGACATGTGAGTGCACGTGCCCATTAACTGCATGGGAAGCAGAGCTGCTTCTGCTTGTCCACTAACTCTGCCTGACCACAACTTTTGAAATCTAGTCTCAAGATTATTCTTCATTTGACCATTAATATATACAACGATGTAAAACGGTATTCTTTAGTCCTATGGAATCTTCCATAAGAAAAAGTTATTTAAAAAGGGCAAGCAAAGCACATTAGGCTTTGTGCTGAGAAAACACACTCTAGGCAGTGTACAAGTCTGAGGCAAATTAAAATTAGTAACGTTCAGAGATACTCCAAGTATCCTTAATACTGCATTCTCACTCTCACCAGTTTGAACGGACTCTTACTGCATTTTTTTTTCTTCTCCTTTCTTAATGGTGTAGTTTTAAAAAGGCTGTTTATAAATTTATGTTGGGATGATAATCTCCAGCAAATGCCAAGTCGATTTAAAGAGCAAGCTCCTGGACATTGGCAAGGACCTGTTGTAAGCTTGCTGGAAATACCTGAAAAAATACTATGATATTAAATTTGTACTCAGTTGGACTGTCAATAGCCAGTGGCGTACTCTAGATAAATTGTTCCCCTGGAGTCTCACTGAAGTTTGTAAAAACCTGTTTAATGTTATACTTGTTATATCTGCATCCCTTCTGGATTCATCAAATCAAAACTTTTTAAATTAAAAAACCAGATATATTCTAGTTGCATGAAGATGAAGATTCCATGCAATGAGATAATCTACCTGTGATCTTCTGCCAGCTTTACTGAGACATAGTTCAAGGTAAAATGTGTTTAGAATGTGTTTAGAGATCTGAAGTAGCAGATTACCAGCAAAGAAAACATTCCTGTTTCCTTATCATAGGGAGACTGGCTTCCTGCTAGTTATGGATCCTCCTCCTGTGTAAAGTGTTAAAATACCCTTGTTCAGCATTTTCCATTTCTTTTAGTAGTGATATGGAGGTGATGTATGGTCTCCGTGGCGGTTCAGATTCCCTCTTTGACTCACAGTACTGGAGTTCATGCAGTATCACCGGTGATGACTCCATAGCAAACTAATTATATAGGGTTCTCAAAGTACTTTGAAGATGAAAGGCACTGTATCAGTGCAACTCCGGGTATTATTATTTATATAGCATACATAACCATTAGTGGAAGAGTAGATCTGAGTCCCTTTGGGACTAAGGTGGGAGGTAGATTTGGAAAAACTCCATGTCCTCACACTTTCACTGCACCTGGTTAAGGTAGATAACTAGAATTCTGAGTTCCTCTGCTGTCTTCCTTAATTGTAAAATAATATGAAAAAGAAAGTGATCGAAGCACATGTGGGCTCCTATGAGGTAAGATGCAAAATTACTTCCTAAGCTGTCAGCCAAAACTCGTAGTAGTTAGCATTCATTCTAAAGAAATGAAATAGGGGATATACCAGCTTGTTAATTAACAGATATTTAATGGAACAGGTTATTTTAAGGTATTTGAGTGGTCCCCAGCACATGACACAAGGAAAAAAATAATCATATGGAAAGCTTTTTTGGTACAAAACAGTAAACACCTGTGGCATAAGCGATATGCAGAAAAGAAGTGGGTGGCGAGAGAAGATGGCTGCATGGGAGGAGTGGAGGAGATAACAGAGATTAAGAGGATACTATAGCACACAGTTGAAGCCTCTGTCAGAATGCAGAAATCCTTTCACACCTTTGCAGCTTGACTTTTCAGGACAAGGAAGGATGATTGACCAGTTTGCCTTGATTCTTGATTTCATAGGAAATCCTATGGGAAACGATCTAGACCTACTTTCTCTGCTCACACACCCTTTGCCATCACCAACTACCCTGCCATTGAGGGATTGAGCACTACAGTCCATCCAAAGTCCACAGAGCTGAAATGACCAAAATGGAGCCAGAAAAATTCCTCAGAGACTGTCCTAGACCTCAGCAAGTTACACAGGCTCATGGATTCATGGCTGGATCCTCTGTGTGCTCCAAAAAAAAATAAAAAAATTAAAAAATAAAAAAAAAAAACAAAAAAAAAACCACAACAAACCAAAAACAAACCTACAGGCACTTGAATAAAAGAAGGAAATAAGTAAAGCTCAGAGAAAGGTTTTCATCTCACATTACTCAACAGAAACTCCTTGTCCTCAACAGAAGTATGCCAGGTCAGGCCAGGTAGGATTCTTGCCTGAGTAATACTTCGTTGCCTCCACACACAAAACCCAGGTGGCAATCTTACAGTTGGCTATATATTCAGCTTTCAAACAACTATGATGAGTCTCCCGAATATATGGCAGAGTACTCCCAGCGAAACTCTTTGAAGTAGTGATGCATAGATAATTTTGAATATTCCCCTTTGAATAGGGAAATTCACACTGTAAGCAGAGCCTGTGTTTTGAAGAAGCCTTCCTGTGGAGGGTGTCCTATTATATGTAAATATTACTGAGAACAGCATGCAAATGTGGTCATTAGGGAAGGTCTGAACTTTTCCAGAACAACTTTAATTTTGAGCCAAGGTACTTCAGCCTTCAAAGGCAACAAACTCTGTGACTCAGCAGAAGCTGAGACTGAAAAGGCCTGTTTCAGCAAGGACCGGTGGTTTTAAGATGCTAAAGTATCCAGAGGATTTTCTAATGCCCTAAACTATTTTCCGTGTTGCTCTCCTATTCAGTTAGTTGCAGGCATGCAAAAGAGAGCTACTACTTACTCCCTGATTGCAATGTTTTGTTATCAACTGTGATTGCATTTATTTATATATTGGGGCTGTTTCTCTTTTCCACTATGGAACTTATACTATAGATGGAAAAGAAGGAGGAGGAGGATGTAAAGACCCCTAGCCAAGAAAAGCTCCAAGAGAAACTGCTCAGGTCTTTGGGATATGAAAAACTTTCTAACAAGGCTGAGGAGAGGCAAAGTGAAGATTTCATTCCTCAGCTGCCTAACCCAGAAGAGTTAGATGCATGTTATATAGTACCCCACACTCCCTTACGTAATACTGCATAAATTTGACATGGATATCATGTAAATTTATTTCATTACATTTACAGAATTCATGTCTCTTTGTAAAAAACACAAACCTTTAGACTACTTTTCATAAATTTGCCTCTAGACCGAGTTACAGTAAAAAGACAGTGTGAGGAAATAGTATGATTACACATGTTTAAGTAGTCACCATCCAAGATTTAGTAGCTTATACTCATCAGCTTTCCCCCTGCAGTTATATAAATGAAAATTAAATGTCATAATATATCTTTCTGGGTCCAATCTGTTTATGTTTGATGTTGAAAAGAATTTTAGCATTGATTTAAATGACTGAAATGCTGGAACTCATGTGAGCATATTCTGTCAGTTCTAATGGGAAGCATGTAACTGTGGTCTAGGCTTGTTTCAAGGAGCAATTTAAATGTCTGAACATTTTCCCTTTTATACTGGTCTAAACTCACATGTCTCATTTTGTTACGCAAATTTCCCCAGCACAGCAGCAGAGACCTTTTTAAGTGATGGGAGAGGCCACAATCCCCAGAAAGCCATTACTTTTCACCAGTGACTCCCCTGGCTGACTCCCCTGACAGTGTATTACTAACCCAGTACAGGCTGGCCCAGATTCCCTGCCTCCAGCTCCCAGCACTCAGCTTCCCCAGCATTTAAAAGGAGTTAACGCAAAACTATCACCGTAAAAATGTGTCTGTCTTTGTCCAAGGTGCTTTTGCATTGCAAGCTAGGAAGCCGGATGCAGCATTTTGGTTACCAGCCAGAAAGAGTGAGGGCAGCCATTTTAGAGGAGGCTGGTTTTACCAGATTACTGACCAGCTGGATCTATTTAAACTGTTTATATTCATAGTATCCATTGATAATGCTTAACATGTTTACATCCAGATCGTCTGTATTGCTTCATAGGGTCTTTGGTAGTGCTGCAGGTTAGGAAGTATTTAAGACAAGTTTAAGATGAGCATTCCTTTTTTTTTGGTGTCTATCAAAATACCTTTTAAATAGGAACAGGAACCAATAAGCTCTTCCTGTTTCAATCTAGTGATGTGCTAGCATCATGTAATTTACAGCTGACACACTTTCCAGGACTGACAAGGTCTGGGTGTGAATATGTCCTTGGGCATAGTCAAAAGCCCATGGTTTAAGTCAGGGAAAGGCAGTCATCTCTTTTCAGAGCTGATTTTACAGCCCCATGTTTCTGGAGCCATTATGTTAGAATAAGTTAAAATAAAATGGCGGACAGTCAAATAGTTTCATGGAACTGAGGCAGATAATACATCTAGGTAGTGATTTCTCAGACATGACTTATGTTTGTGACCTTATTGTCTATGTTGACAGTAGAAATGAAAGTAATGTAAGGAGTAGGTCTGTATCATCAAAGGATTGGATTTTTGCCAGAGAAATCCTCAAAGGCCATGCACCCCACCTCTGTCATCTGAGTCCTCTGGCAGATCTAACTGCAAATGGCTGGAGTGAACAACGTAAGAAGACAAGACATCTTCAAGGAGATTATTGTAAATCTGACTATTTGAATAATACAGTGCATTAAAAATGTATGTCAAGCTCAGTAGAAGGCTCAGTCCTGCTAACTTTGGATTAGGAGTAAATAGAAAGAAAAAGTTCTACGTGAGGAAGATAAATCTTATTTTCTGCCCTATTTTGTTTAAATTCTTGAAAAGGGAGCAGTGGTAATCATGGAGAAATTACAAGAAGAATTAAAAGTAGTTCTGTCTCAGCAGAATAGAAACAGCCACCACCAAAACTGGAGGAGGTTTTGATCTGACATAATCAGAACTCTGGATTAACCCGTCAAGGTAACTTCAGAACTCCTACATCTGACTTCAAAAATTCTACTCCTTACATCTTTTTTTTTTTTTTTTTTTCTTCTCTGTTTTAATCAATAACAAACTGTAGAGAAAATCTGAGGGAAAGGCAGCATGGTGGTAGTGCACAGCTGAGCCAGTGTGCTACTGCTGAGTAGCAGAGGAGTGCTGCAGAGAGATGTGGGAAATGTGTTTCTGGACCAGTGGCACAAGTGCATTGTTTAAAAATTATGGATTTCAGTGGGTGCGACAGGTATGCTCACATAACTTGTTCCGGTTCTCAAACTATTACTGTAGTTTCCACTTTAAATATGGAAATTGAATTTCTAAATTAGGAAATAACCTTCAGTGTGTGCTCACTGTATTTAAAACATCTTGAAATTACATGATATGCATATAGATTTTAGGCTGTCTGTAACTTTTCCTTCTAACTTTACTCTTTAAAAACATTTCAAATTACTGGGACAGGGTGGAGACCTTAAGATGATTCGTCTTTTTTGCAAAATACTGCTACACAAAACATAAACATAATTTTTAAATAATTAACAGGATGTGAATTTGGGGTTTATATTTTTAATTACCTTCAGAAATGTGTATTTTTGCATCTTTTCCAGTTTGAAATCAATATCTACCCTATCCTTCTACAAAGGCTGAGAAGTGTGTGCTAGCGTTGTATCACAGCTTATTTTGTGTCATCTGCAGACAAAGCAAATGCTGCTGCAGGGATGCACTGGGAGAAAGCGCATAAAGAACTAGATGAATGACACACAAAATTGTGATAACTTTGAAGTTTGTAATAAATGCAGTCCACAGAAATAAATCTAGGTGGGACAAATGGCCTCTGGAATGTCTTTACCCTACACATGCACGCACATGCATTACCACCAAAAAAATCACTCAGAGTGCTTGGCACTGAAGCACTAAATTATTTCAGTTGTCCAAGATGCCCCATGGGACATACCTGACAATCAGCCTGTCTAGGAGACACTACATTTTATCTCAGGGTGAGCCCTTCCCTTAATGCTTCAGTGTCCACCTTTCCAAGGGCATGATCCTCACAAAATGCTTGGAATGCCCTTCCGTTTGTACAGACAGACTAGGACAAGCCAGCTTAAATATGACTCGTTATTATTTAAGGAAAACTTCAAGGAGTCATTCCTTGTGCTGGTGCTTGTGTAGTATCTCTCAGAGCTGTAAATCCACTTCCACTACCGTCCTTTTTTCCCATCTTTACTAATAAGAAGGGGGAGAATCTGGACTTAAAATAACAAGCAAATTTGAAAGTAGAAACTTTTATGATAATTGCATGACCATTATATTTTGATTTTTCAAATAAAAAAAGGAGTTGAACCACCTTACATTTAGAGTCCAATGCTGAAAAGCCACTGTATGACTTTATAAGAGATGGGGACCTAAAGGGTTTAGAGGCAATATGCAAAGTCCCAGCCTTACCAAAATCAGTACCTTTCCCTGACTGAGTTTGAAGAAATGAGGTTTTAATTCCAGAAATTGAAACTGACTGTCACTTGAGCAATCTGATTACATGGGGAAATGTAAACTAGATGCAATGATTTCATAATGTTAAATCTAAGCCATAATAAAAATTGCTTGGAAAATTATGTGACAGTATTTTAGTACTGTCATTTTTATAATAGTTTGCAAATAAATATACATTTTCTGAGACTCATGGCAAGATTTTTTCATGCTGAACATTACTTTGTTTCAGGAGTGGCAGAGGCAATGCTTGTTTTTCCAATTGTTGTGAGGATGTCTGAATGTGGCCCTGTGGAATTTCAGTTCAAAGTTAATCCAGATGGATTAAATAAAGGATGCTTCTGAAATGCAGAGCGACTGAGGGAAAATGAACAAGGGAAGAGTGAGTTTGAATTATCAGACTGAAACTAAAGATATATATGGACATATGAAACAGTAAAAGACAATTAGAAAATGTATTTATACTAAATTAAAACTTTATTGACTAATGTTCTCCAGACAACATGATCTGACAAACTATGGTTGCATACATGCAATGAAGTTGAAGACAACAGTAGTTTAACATGGAATGTCAAACAAATTAATATAATGTATTAAATGAAACAATTTATCTGTGTTGCTGCAAAATGAAACCAAGCTATGTATTTCCTTGGTCAATCTGTGTTCAGCTAAGAGGCTATGCATTTGAAGAAACTGGTAGTTTTCTTTAGCACATATTTCAAATAAATTAGCTAGAATTGTACTCTTTAAAAATCCTTTCAACTTCACTTGCATTTCAAACATAATCTAACTGTAAACACTAAAGTTGCTAGAGCCATCTAGAAAGACCTAACTGTCAAACTCAGTGGACATTGCAGTTCAGTAAATGTGAATACTTAGAACAAGAAAAATACCAGTTACTGCAAAAGCCATGTAGGCATATTTTATTATTAATCCAGCACAAAGCACTTCTTCTAAGTTTCTCACATAAAAGACTAAAGCTTGCTTACAGTACTACATCTTCTATCATTCAAGCATCATTATTACCTATCAGGGAGATTGGCTAGATGACCTAATGGGTCTTTTCCACCCCTAACTTCTACAAAAGAAAATCATTCATGCCAGCAAGAACATGGTTCGCTACATCTTGGGCTTGATCCTGCAGACTTTGTTGAGGCAAAACTCCCAACAACTTTAAAGAGAGATTTTCCAGAGCAAGACATCCAGGATTAGGCCCTTTAGATTTTTTTATTTTTAAAAGAGCATCCATTTAGGATACATGGAAAATATTTTATAGAATTAAAAAAATATAACGACATGTGCTTCACTTACATTGAAGGAACCAGAGAATGTAAACACCATAGTGGCCCACATGTTCACAACATCCATGAGAAAGTGTCAACTGCAAGTAACCTGTGTGCGTTTTTCTCAGCCTATGCTTCTGAGGGTGTTTTGTGTACACCTTTACCTCCACATCCACACACATACGTACACTCTTAGTACACATAAACGTGTGATAAAATTCACTAAAGGCAGTTGCTTGCTTGTCTGATGCTTAAATCTGCAAGTGGCAGCAAACTGTGTCTTGTATAATACTAAAGAGACTCTACATGAGTAGCAGGACACAAGTATCGCTGTGGGCAAGACTGTGTCTTTGAGGGTTCCACGTGTGTGGAGCCGTCCTGTTTACGCACATCACAAAATACACCTGCGTGAAGGGCTGGAAGAGCAGGTGACCAAAGTATTTCTTGGTGGGCCATGCCTGAAATTTGAATTGAACGACTCAAAGACTGTAAGTTGTCCTCACAGGAGCCTTCCGACAACCCGGAGGACCATATAGGAAAGTTTACCTTCAAAGTGCACTTTCTAAGAATGGAATGTTCTTTACAGGGAAATGATCAGAGGCAATCCTGGACTTTTTGCATGTTGAATAGGAAAAATGTTTTCATCTTCAGGTAGCACTTCACCCTGACAAATGTGAGTTCAGTTATTATTGGGTTTTAGTATTACAGAAGATTCTTCAGAAACAAACATGATAGAACACACATACACATACACTCAGATATTTACAGCCTTTCTAGAAAAACAGCCCTTTACCTTAGTACTACCTATCTTTTTTCCTTTTTTTTAGTATTTAAATTCTTTAAACCAGCTACATTAAATATCAATGTGTACTGTACCACCCCACACCAACCCCACACCCCCCAAAGAACCAGCAAGTATTTTAAAAGTTTGTTTGCTTGTTTGTTTTGCTTTTTTATTTTTTTTATGATTGTTAAAATCTCCTGCTTGAGACTGTTAAGTACCACCTCCACTGGAACAAGATCAGCACTGACGGCATCTTCCAATGCACGTCGTTTCATAGTTGAGCAAGTACTGGAGCAAGAAGCTTAGATCTCCAGGTCATCAGGTCGAGGCCTGCTGCTGGCTCGGCTGCTGGCTCTGCTGGGAGGCCTCTGGTCCACAATGGTGAGGGGCTGCAGCTCATGTCCTGACGCCAGTTTTTTCGTGTTCTGGTGCTCATCAGTGAAGTCGAAGGGCTGGGCGTGCGAGTTGGAGATGGTGCTGCCAGCCTGACCCATTCTGTTCTGCTCCGCGCTGTAGTTGGCCCAGTTTTGCTCACTGGCTTGCTTATTGTAGTTACGACAGGAGGAATTGTTCCTGTCTCCAGTAACGAGCTTGTACCCTGGAGGAGACATGGGAGACAAGGGGGCGGTCGGTGACGAGCAGCCATTGTAATAAGCATATTTGGGGGAGCCACAGTCCTTGGAAGGGCTCATGGCACCGCTGTGGGAGTACGGGTCGGTTTTCCCTTTCACACGATCCTTGACGCCCTTGAAGAACACGTAAAAAAGCTCAATGATGTTCAAGGCAAGAGACACCAAGGACACCACCAGCATGAAGAGGATGAAGATGGTTTTCTCAGTTGGACGGGAGAGGAAACAGTCCACTCTGTGCGGGCATGGATCTCGCTCACAGGTGTAGATGGCATTCAGGCTAAACCCATAAATGTACCACTGAATCAGCAAGAAAGCCACCTCGAAGACAGATTTAAACAGGATGCTGATGATATAAGTACGGAGCAGTCCCCCACGCATCTTCACTTTGCCATGCTCTTCGATCCCATACTTGAATTTCTTAATTTCTATTTGCTTGAGATGCATATCCACATTCACGCCATCATTTGCGACTACCTTAAGCTCTTCTTCTCTTTTGTTCAGCTTCTCTTCTTTCCTCATTACATAGAACACATGTGCCAGATACAAAAGGGTAGGTACAGACACAAATATGATCTGCAGAACCCAAAAGCGTACATGGGAGATGGGAAAGGACTTATCATAGCAGACATTCTCACAACCAGGCTGTTGAGTGTTACACCGGAATGCAGACTGTTCATCTCCCCAAGCAGATTCTACTGCTGTTCCCAATAGCAAGATCCGGAAAATGAAGAGGACAGACAGCCACACTTTCCCTCCTGCAGTAGAATAGGCTTGAACCTTGTCAAGAAGCTTTCCCAAGGCACTCCAATCACCCATCTTCACAGGATGCTAGCTAAACAAGGACACAAAGGAAAAAAATAGCAAGGATTAAGGCAGAGCTTTCATACCTTTGATACACTAAGTCACTGATCAATGCTAATAGCACAGTAGTGTCAGCTTTGTGATAATTAACGTATTTTACATGATCTGAAGAGAAACCGGAGTTTTAGTTAGTCTGCAGGTGAAGTGGGAAGTTAGGGAAACTGAAAAGAGAAAGCAATATATAATGTCTCAGAGCACAATGGAAAAGTTCCTAATTTCACTCCAATTTTCAACAAGTCCATCACAACCCTCAGTCACCACTGTGGTTCGCTCCGCTTCCTTGGTGGCAGCCTCAGTTCTATGACCTACACCTGCCTCAGGTGGAAAACAGCTCTGACACACAGCTGAAGCAGGGTGTGGAACTAAGTAGTAGCACTGCCTAAATATGCTAGGAATATATGAAAAATTTCTCCGTTTCAGTGTGGATTTCATCATTCAATGAAATTTTTATGTTCACTCGTTCAGATACTAAAAAAGCAAACTACAGTATAACCTAAATACAATAGGTTACCTTAAGTTAATATTAGGGTCACATACCCAAAATTCTACCTTTGCAAAATACATGCAGTTTTTCCTACACAGCAATATTAAACTGAGCTCTTGCCTATCACTTCATAGAGTGTAATACATTTAAGAGTATAGTTCCTAATGATGTCAAGTTTATACTCTACTCAACTTCAGAAAAAATGTTTGCTGTCTAAATTAAACTTATACATTAGTATTTGTGTCACAAAGATCAAAGTAAGCATTCTTTACCTATAGTTTTATGAAGGAACCAAAAATAATAACTGCATGAAACACAGCTAAGATCATGTTACCACATTGGAGGAACTGGTTTCCTGTTTGTCTGTGATTTGCTTAATTCATTGGAGTTTCAGGTTTGTATTTACATCTTTTTGTATTTAAATTCCTTCTTTGTTTTGAAAGGAAAAGATTTAGCAAGAAAAAAAAAGGTAAATAAGCCCTTTCTGTTTGCAAGGCAACTCCTGGCTTGCAGTTTGCATTCCAAGGACTGAACACTGCAAGTTTAAACTGTCTCTCCTGACTTGAGTTTTAAAGTGCGTGTTTCTGGGACACAGGCAGGTTCTCAGGATATCTGGAAATACACAGGATGACATAAAAGAAATGAAATGGTTTGCTTAATGTTCTAGATTCCTAGGAAAAACAAATTTCACTAAAGATTTTTATAAATTGGAGAATGGCAATCTTGTAAAAAACTTACATTTTAACTTTTCCCACATGAAAAAGCATGTGAAATCAGGAACTTATAAGGAAAAATAATCATGAAGTTTCCTTTTTAATGCGAATGATGCTGGGCATAGATATTTGTTCCATGGATGCTGAGTAATACCTTCCTGGTATTAACAGTTCTGATAATGTCCAAATTATTTCCTCCCCACTGCATCATGGATATATTCCCTAGGGAAGGTCATTTATAGAAAAAGCGCTTTTTGGATAATTCATAAAATAGGAAATTTTAGCACCAAGGAGACTTGCTTTCAAGAAGCGGTGAGTCACTGGAAACAGAAGATAATAAATCTGGCAAACTCAAACATAACAATAGGTGCCAAATAAAAACACACCATTCCTGCCACCGAGTCTGAGAGTAATGGGAGACGAGTGTTTAAAGCACTCGCTCTGATAGCTCTGAGATGCCAATTATCTTTGAACCCCTGAAAAATATCCCAGGGCCATTTCCTCCATCTGCCTAAGCAGCTGGCTCTGAAGTTCACCCACTGCAGCCTGTTGACCCTTCCTCATGTAATTAGCTGTTCTCATGAATGAAGCCCCATCAAAGGATCAGCCCTGCTTCAAACTTTTAAAACTGGAAGCCTCTTCGGGAGGAGCACACAGAGAATGTTTGTCTCTGACACATCCTCTTAGCCATCCTCAGCTTTCATCCTTCCCAGAAAGAGTGAGTTTGTCTTTTTGGGCTGGGGCAGCAGAGAAGGAGTCAGGCACAGAAGCGCAGAGGTCCCTGGAAAGGCTGGAATGAAATGTGACCACGTTCCTCCTCAGCCTGGGATTGTTAAAACAGAGAACAGCCTGTAACTATACAACATGTGAAGTTTGTTTTAAAGGAAAGCTGTTGCTCCATGTCCTAGAAGTGCAAGTGGACAGAAAGAGCCTTTTTCAAGTAACAGCTTCTTGATTTAATTAGTCAGCTTTCCAGTGACTAGAAACTATTGGGTTAACAGACTTTCCTCAGACTCAACGTACTTTTTTACTGTCTAAATGTTATTTCAGATTTAAAGCCTGATTAAGAAAACAGAGGATATGTTATTTCTAGGCAGTTATGTGTTGTTTGTTTTCTAATTATGCTCCTCTCTGGTTCATTAACACATATTATTTACTTCAGTTTTGACCTACTTAATCCCACACCTGCAATATTTGGAGAATTTACTACCTATTTTTTAATTTGCTTCAGCATGCAAAATTGCTAAGTTTCATTTGTGTCCGCTGGCAATATAAACTCCAGGAGGAAACATTCCATGCTTGAATTACTCATACATAGTTCTGAAAAGCAACTTTTTTAAAAAGAGATCAGTTACATGCTAGCCTTTGCCAGTGATAAAAAACCTCACATCAATTCAAAACATTGTACTGTTAATCAGATAACCTTGTGGTGGCACAAATATATTATTCCTTTTCTTAAGTGGATTCCATTGCTTTATGAAACACAGTACTTTGCTTTGTTGTAGAGAAAATTCATTCATCGGATCTAACTTGTTTACTTTCAGGGCACTGAAAGACCAGTTTTATTAACTGATTACAAAACTGTTTACCAGGTATAAAAAGAGGTTTTGTGTCAAACAGGTACTTAAGTATTCTAGCTTTGTAAATAGTTTGAAATGGTTGGCAGATAACTTTTAAAAATAGCTCTTTAGCATTCTGGACTTTAGCTTGTTTTAACACTTCCAAATACCTTAAATGAGTCCACTGAATGACACAGGCTGGCCTGTTCGAATGATACAAATTCAGTCCTTCAGGAATTTAAGGATATGGCTGATGATGAGTATGTGCGGTCCATGAGTTCCTACTGATTAATACTTTACAGGATCATAACCTTCTCTGAAGCAGACTAATGGTGGCCTAGCATTAAAATATACCAGACTTTAAAAGATGGATTTCTTCCAGGTCCTACTGTGTGTGGGTAAAAACAGGAAAAAAATCCGTAGAGCAGCAGATCTAACAGCATTCATCTGCATGGGTTTAGGATGACCACATATATAAGACATTTGATTTGTAAGCCACAATTAAGAAATTCTAGAACTATTTTTTATGGACGGCATTCATCATGTCATCTGGTTCATATTTTCCAAGAAGAATAATGCAAACTCAGTGCTGTGGTAATGTCCCAGGTCTAACTACAGTGTTAGAAGGTCACATGCTAGTGGATGGAAGAGCAATAAGGGTTAGAGTGGGTTCTAAAATGGGATCGTGCAGCTGAAGTAATTGGGAAATAAGCCAAAGCTTTGGTTTTCCAACCTTTTCTATCTTTTTATTTGTGCTAACACACACATAGACTACAAAAGAGAAAGCTCTGGACCCTGAACATAAATCTTCTTGAGAATTTCCCAAAAGTAATATACATTGCAGAGAAAGCAGCTGAGATGTACAACTCATTGGGTTTGGACCTGTTGGAATAGGGAAAGCTAGTTTTCCAAAATCTTACAAAAATAAGCGAATGCCTTGAAGACATTCCTTTGGGAAGGTGTAGTTCATATTTAGGTCTGCAGATGAGCTTCAGTTCATTTCATCCACCAGACAAAGGTTACGCACAAAATGGTTGCAGAAACTAGAATTTAAAGTGTCACAAGTGTGGATTTCCTTTGTCTGCCAGTACTGCTGGTGGTCAGTCACTACCAGATCTACCCCATAGCCTCTGGCTCCCCCATGTTGTACCCTCCCCACGTCATTTAATTATAAACATTATTTGCAAAAGCAACTGTAAGCACTTTCTTAGACATTCTCTAGTTGTACAGGTCAGGTCTACCCTCTGTGTTACTGCCCAGATTCATCCCTCTCCTGACTCACTTTGGAATTAAGGGAAGGAATCCTGAATTCCCTGAGGGGGCCTCAGGCCCTCTGATGCTCCTGCTTGAGGATCTTGAAATCTGGATTTCTAAATACATAAATGGCACAAACAACAGCCCAGGTGCCTCTACATGAGACAAGTTCAGTGAGTAAAATGGGAAGGAGATACCAGAGACTGGGGGAAAGAGAGCAACGTATCTAATGAAACAGATGCATTGCTCAATGTCTTCTAACCTTCCCCATACCCACAGGAATCCTTGGCCTTGGTTCATTGCAGAGACAAATAAAATTAATCTCTTGGGCTTGCATAATATGAGAGCTGAGATAACTTTAGAGTGCTGAATCTGTCTGTGCTCCTGTGTGTATAAACATTCAGCTTTGTGTTGCAAATGAAATCCCTTGTGTCCATCCCTCTCTTCCCTGTCCTGAACCCAGCCTGCTGCTCGCCTTTCTCCCACTCGAATGCTTGCTAGGTATTGTGGGTCAGCGCCAGTGTTTGGCTTTGAAGTTTCTGAAGGAAACACTTCAGTAAACATCCCAAAGACTAGAGGCTTAAATTCTGCCGCGTAGTGTGCTGTCCAGATGTTAAAAATGGCAGGATGAAAGCTTCACGCAAATCCTCTAACTCGCTCCCTATGCACACACACACACATGCACACACAGGGACGTCAGGCAAAGGTGTCCATATCCCATTTTTGTCCTCATTACCAGGGTTTTTTGTCATAAGTATCACGTATAAAAATGAAAAAGAAATCCTTTAGAGGAAATATACTGCTTCATGAGGCTTGCTGGTTATCTCAAGGCAAAATATGAGGACACAATATTCTTGTTCGCATGTTACTCGATATGATAGACTCTGTGCTTCGTCTGTCTTTCAGCTGAAGGCTCTTTTTTCTCCTTCCTCGTGCTGCTTTTTAACTACTGGCAAGCAGCAGGCAACAACTGCTACAAGGAAGCACTCCAAGTCTCGCAACATGAAAAGGTTTTTAGTTCTCCAAGAGATGCTGCTCAAGTACTTTTTCCTCTGCATTTTGGCAATTAGGTCTTCAAGGTAACATACAGAGAATGTGTCATATAGGGATTACATACAGTCCTAGACAACTTTCATTTATATCTACCCAAGACCTTCACAGACATTGCCAACGTGGTAAGGCATATCATGATGTCCCACATTCCTTCGCTAAAATCCCTCACTGAGGTTGCTAAAACAGAGTAACTATACACAAACCAGGTTAAAAATCCATAACCCATGTCTGGATTTTATCATATCTATTTTAAAAGAAAAGGGGAAAAAAACTTATCAGGAAGACCACGTGAAAGTCACCACTTCAGTAGCTGCAGCATTTAATAAAGCGTCTAATTAAGAACCTTGCTGTGCTCAAGCTATCAGGCATCAATCAGGATTTCCATATGAAAGCAAAACGTGTGGGGAAGGAATGGGACGCATTCAGGGCAAAGTCTCCCTGTTACCAACTTCTGATGCAATTTTGGTACAACAGAGGAGAGTGAAGCACACCTCGGCTTCTTCTTTAAAGGAGCTGAGTTAGCCCGAGAGCAGTGGCGGGGAGCGATCCCTTGTTGCAGCAACAAGTCTGCAGCTCAGCCCGGCACTCACAACTTCGCCGCAGTTCCTCCTTCGGCTGAACAAGGTTACAAGTTGTAAAAGTGTAGCACTTCTGGAAATGTATAGAATTATGACAAAAGGAAGCAAAGAGTTCCTCCAAGCTGGAACTTAGCACTTTAAGAGAATCTACGCTGTTTAGAGATGTGTGTTTTTAAACAAGTTCAACCCTCAACACAATAACACGGAATTCTTAGGGTGGAGGGGAAAAAAAAAGAAAAAAGAAAAGAAAAGAGTTTTCAGAAAAGAAAAAAGGATACACAAAATGATGAAAAAGGAAAACTTTCAACTTACCCTTGCTGGTCAGCAGTGAAAATGGATCAGAGTACTTCTTTGGAGGGTTAAACTAAAATGGAAGAGCACGTTCAGGCACTCAGACCTGTCTATTTAAACTTTAAAAGTCTACTGCTGTTTTGTATTTTTCATCCTTCCTTCCCCACTAATGAAAGAAAAGTGCTGATACCTCGTAAAAGTTTTTTCTAACTTGGAACACTGGGAGAGCTTTTAACAAGTTTTCAAGCCTCTGACTGTGCGAGAGGAGGGGAAAGGGAGGGGAGGCAGCCCAGGAGGAGGGGCGCTCTGCGGGCGGAGAGCACGGAGCTGGGGGAGGAGGAGGGAGAGGACTGAAGGCACAGCGAAAACCAGCCCGCCGAAAGGCAGAGAGCATGCAAGTCCACTCTTGCTGATGTAACAAAAAAAAAATACAGGGTAGTCAGCAGCCGCCCCACACCCCCCGGTCACTGGGGCACCTGGGTGGCACGGTGACAGGATCTGGGCTCGCCTGACACAGATGAGACAAGCTGGCTCTCTGGTGTGCACCAGGAGTTTCACTGCAGGGAAAGGGAGAAATGCAGTGAAAGGGATCAATGGGTAACCTTCTGCATGCTGGGGCTGCTGACTCCTAGCCACCACTCAGGAGAGGGAGCCCTCCCAAGCCCTCTCTGCTTTTTGTTGTGAACACAGCCTTGTTTACTGAGGTCAATTTCCTTTACGTGCACACATGAAAGTACACACCAGGAGCAGCGTGTTTGTTTCCACAGGAGATACACATCACATATTTTTTTACTATTATTTGTGTGTGCGTGTGTGCGTGTGTCCGTCCCATGGGAGAAATGAAGAAATGATCTCACATTCCAGGAAACTCTTTCCAGGAAACTTCAGAAAATAAAGCATAGCACAGAGAATCAGGCTTCAATAGTGAGAAGAAAAGTTCTTGATGATTTTTTAACACAATCTACAGAATAAAAGCATGCTTCAAAACTGATCTATGCAATTGAAACAAAACTAGTTTGGCTTTGCTCCTGCCTAGATCCTGGTTAAATGCTCCTTGAAAAAATCCTTGTCTGTAGAACAGAGATTAATTTATTTCTCTGTGTTAAGCTCCTCATACATGGAGTTCAAACGTCATTAGGAATTGGTCTTGTCCTTGTTCATGTCATGGGGTATTAGCTGCTCTGGGGGACTTCTTAAGAGCTTCTCTAGAAGTGTTCCTGGTCAGATAGTTCTCCACGAAGTTTCACATTTGGGGTGGTACCAGGCTCATTGGGGTTTCAACTCTTATTCTCAAGAGCTATTTCTGGGCTCAGTAGTGAGGGTAAGCATTTTTTGCGCTTTGAAGGAGAGAAGTCCAGTAATGGTCATGGAGAGATTCCTAGATAAGGGTCCTCTTTACAGTTTCATTTTGAAATAATGCAACACAACCTAGATATAACTGCTTATTTTTCACAGCTCTTCCCTACTGCTTTTCACCCAGAACTCTCCAGAGAAGACAAGTAAGACAGGATCTTTGTAGAAATATACTCAGCAGGGAGCTTTGAAGCTAGGAACTAAACACACCCATCCTGGTTCTTGCTCTGGAGCAGTTAATAGCAGCCCACACTGCCTCCTGTTTGACAAACAGAGCTAGTACACTACAATGCACACCTTCCATTCCCCTTCTTCCAGATGCAGATAGAGACAATTGGTTTGCTTAGTTTCCTATTTCCTTTGACAGTGGCTGTTAGTTTTGACTTTTTTTTTTTCTCTCTTGTTTTTACAGTTGTCCAAGCCGTATGGCAGAAAGAAACTTTGTTTTCTGAAGGTAGTTTTCAGGTTGCCTTTTCTCAGCACATTAAGGGAGAAATGGAGCCTTGTGCCTCACAGGCTGTGGGCCCTTCTTCTTGAGAATGGATAAATTGTAATATACAAACCACAGCGCTTCACTGTCTTCATGACTAGTACACATAGAGCTCCTGCTACTGTCTGTAAAACACTGGTTATTCTGGAGCAAACAATAAAACTCTGTCAACGTAACTACATGTGTCAATGTTGAGACATTGAGGACATTTGAGATGTTGTATATGTTGGTGCTGAAAAAATTGCCCCTTAGGAAAGCAGAATTATGCCAGAAATAAACCCTTGAATTATAACATGCAAGAATACAAAGCTATCATTCCCTGTCAAAGCTAGCAAGACCACAAGATCACAGGGTCCAGGCTGCCTGATCTTGCATTTTCCCATTATCTTCCAGTATAGCCTTTGTGATTTTTCAAACATTATGGTTTTGAAGGACGGATGAAGTATTTCTCCACATAAATAAAAAAAAAACCCAGTATTTTTGAGAAGCCCAGCAATCTTAAAATCCAGTTTGGAAAACTAAAATGTGTACGTTAGTAACAAGGGAAGAATAGTTTTGCAGCCATATTAAGCATAGGACTTGGTTTTGCTATGGCATTATCTACATGCAAAAGGGAAAGTTTTACAAGTCTCCACAGAGATACTGTGTAGAATTAGGAAGGATTATTATTTGTCCTGGTAAGAGTTATTTGGAAAGGTCTCTTAGAGTTTGGAAATGTCTCCATGATCACATTTTACAGCCTATTGCCAGAATTTATTCAGCTTCAGGTGATGCAATGATCTACTATTTCACAAGGTTACAAGAAAACCTCACATTCATTTGCCTCGCAATGGAGACCATTGTTTCAGATGGAACAAATGTCCTCACACACAACCCCTCTTCAGCTGAAACTGTGTTCCACGGGAAAGCACAGGGGTGTCAGATCTGAGATATTTGCAAATATGTTCATAATTATGGACTAAGAGATGGGCAAGAAGATCACAGTTAGGTTTAAAGCCTTGCATTGTAGAAGACAGATTCTTTTCACATAAAAGAAATGAACATTTTAGGGCCTCAAACTCTGTGGGAACTCTCTTGCCATCCATTGACATTTTGCATTTTGGAGCAAACAGCACTGTCTTGGCAGTGGAAGGACTCCAGAACCTGTTTGCTTTTGTTTTGGCAGGCTGCAGCAAAATCTGTAAGGGCACAGTTGCATCGTGACCCAGGTGCAGTGCTGGAGCCCAGACTCTGCCAAGTACATCTCTGGGGCTGAACCTCAGGGTGACTTCCACAGTGCCTCTGTCCACTCTCTGCTGAATCCTCAGCTAAATCAGTGAAATTGTTCAGAGCCCACAGTACTGCTGCAGCTTTTCTATACAGACTTACCAAAGGGAACAAAAATTTGGATTATTTAGTATTTCCAGCTTTTGGCACATATTCATGGTTAATACAGAACTCACTCCACTGTTTTCTTTGTATTTATTACCTGAACAAAAGTGCAGCTTTTTATAAAAAAGCTTTTTTTCTCATATTTCCTCCAAATAATCTCTCAAAAATATTTGAGCAACCTGATTCACTAGGAAAGCAGTAGTGAATGTTTCATTTGGAAGACTATCCAGTCCTTTGACCATTACCAAATCTCCCATGGATACCAGTGGGGTTCATGGTCTACTTTCAGTTAAGCATGTCTGTAGTTTGTGGAGCTCTTAAAACGAATCACATGCCTTCACTTGCTTTCAGTTTGCTTGAAAAATTCGCCTCCCAGTACTCCCATGCACAGTACTGTCCTGGTCCTGTGCAATTTGGGAGAGGAATCCACAGGCCACATAAAATGAGCTGAATATGTGGTGAATGGAGATTAATATACACAGGCAGTGCAGATTTCTTGGGTGCTTTCAAGGCAGCTGTGCAGTCAGCCACATCCCTGGATGGTACATAAGCTTCGGCAGGTTTTCACTGATATCCCTCCTCACACATTTGGCTTTAAAGACAGACTTGTGAATAATGCGTGGCCCTGTTTCATGCCCTATGGAGGTAAAGCTTTTCAGAACATCCAAGGAACAATAATGTGGTATTTCATGATTACCTAAGCACATAAATGTGCAGACTAATGCTTTTTCAATGCCTTTTTTTTTTTTTTTAGCACCCAGTGGGTTTTTTTTTTGCTTGTTTAAGGAATTTACGTCACATAGAAATACAACTCAGCTTTGAAGTAGCTGACCACAGTGCTTGCACATTCTTTCGGCTGGGGTGACTGGGTTAGAGCCCACTGATGCACCCAGCGCACCCTTGAGTCTGTGAAACACAGCCGTATCCACCCCCTGCCCCACGTTTCAAAGGGTCATTGCTTGTTCAAAACAGACAATTAAAGGCAATTGTCATCCTTCAGGGCAGTATCTGGTCCCACTTGGGTGGCACAGTGCATAGCCTATAAGAATATTTTCTGATAATTTTAAGAATAGTAATAATAAAAAGAGGATAATCACAAGACTGTCACTTCATGAGTTCACTTGCCATTCCTTGTTGAAACTGGTCTCTCATTCATTTAATTCAAAGCTAGAATTTTCCCCATGGGGAAAAGGATGCTTAGTCAGCATAAGATAGATTCTGCTCTTATTGCCTGTGAAAGAAAATAATTGCTATTTTAAAAGACACCCTGCTGGAAAAAAACATCAAGACTGAAGTACTTAAAATGAAAGTGGGGAGCTCTCTATGACAGATGCCATTGCGTCAGAGCCCACCCTAGAGAATTCTCCGGAAATATATTGCACTGTTGTACAGTCATCTGCCTACAATCTCAGAGTGTTTTATAAATATTATCATAGAAGAAGTTACGTTATAGTAACTTCTTTTATGGACTTGGAAAGTTTGTCATGGAGAATATCAGCGGTTCTTCTGAGTCACAGACTGCTAATGGCTCAACCAGAATTAGAAGCAAAATTTCTTGATGCCAGGGTCCATCCTTTAAGACCCAAATTATTCTGATTTGTTCTCTAGTAGCATTTTAGAATATCGGCTAATAGCAGTGCAAGCAACTAAGGGGGAGTTTCCTTTTAAAATTTATGAGGATCACAGAGAAGGAAAACAAAGTGTTCAAAGCTTGGGGTGATTGTTTCCTTTCTGTTCTTTGTGCTGGTCGGTGCTTGCCGCTTCATACCACTAAGGTCTCACCACAACCTCATGGAGATACTCAGCTTGCTCACTTTCACATGCTACATTTAGAAATATGAATTCACTCCTGTGTCACTGATGGAGAAAGGGAGAAGGGTAATACATGAAGGCTCAGATGCTTTTCAGCTGTGCCAAGAAACTTCTGCACCTCAATACAGACAGCATAAACACCAGAAAGACTGGTCTGAAAAGGATTTATCCAAACATTGTGACTGATTCCAATCAATATGTCCTCTGAAATAGTTGCCCCTCTAGAAAGACACTAGAAAAGTATTCAACAAAGATTGAAGTATGAGTTCACAGATCCTTATGAATTTGGCTCCACCTTCTGTACACAGTGAAAATAAACATGAATTATATTGGGTCTTGAATGCCAGGCAATCTTTTTGTTTATTTTTCATTTCATGTCCAAAAATCCAGCACTGAGATGGTCTTACAGTATTTTGTGAGCTTTTGTTTCTCTATATTGATGGTGGTGAGGCTTCCAAGTCCTTTGGTCCCAAAGGATGGGAGACTTTTAAAACAAATATGGCCATTTCATGTTTTCAAACTATAGAGTAGCATTGAGTGAAAGTAACATTGTCTTTCACAAAACTGTCTTTAAATCCTTCAGGAAGTCTGGAAATGACTGAATATATTAACAATGAAACAAAAGAAAATTTGAGAATCTGTATTGACATTGTCTGCTACTTAGTCTTATGGATAATTTCACATAAGGCAGTAAATCTGCACACATGTAGTGTTATCCAGCAATATAAATAAAGGTTGTACAATGAAACTACAAAATAGCAATCTTCACAAATGAAAGAAAACCAGAGTAGGTAACTCCCCAAAATTACTACCCAGCTGAGAATACTTTTGTACCTTTATTGATGAAAAAAAAAAAAAAATTCTTTATTACCAAACAAAAAAAATATTAGCTGTGGAATAATCATTGTGCTTTGGATGTTTACAATAAGTGAGCTCTTTTGACATAATTTTAATACTTTTTATCCTGGATTTACAAACAGCAACTGCCTTTCTGTGGAAGTCTTAGAAATCTTGTAGAGATTGATGAGTTTTCCACATGTGGCCGAACTGAGGGACAGAAAGTTTGGCTACTTTTAGAACAGCAAAGAGGAAATTGGTGAGCTCCTTTCCCCTCAAGAAACCATGCCTTTTCAATCCTGTTCTCAGAATATCCCCAAGTTTTTATTTAATTTTGATTTTTGATCTTATTTAAGTAATTCCAGATTCACTCACCTTTTGAGTAAATTTACTAATGTGAGGCACTGTGTTTTACTAACAGAACAATATTTTTACATTTAGCTAGGCAATATCATTGGTTACAGTGAACTAAACTGAGCTGCTTCAATATTTACATAAGCATTGAAGTCTAAGAGGACTTTTTATCTAGAACATCAAAATGAACATTTTTTTATTGTCAGTCTACACACTGATATTTAGAAAAAAAGTCCCTTTTTTTGATCAATTCCTGCATAGAAAAAAGTAGAGTAACTTATTTATAAGCTTTCTTATTATGTCATGCATTTGAATAAAATGTGTTTAATCACATTATAAATGTAACTGTTTGGTGTTTTTTTATTCTTCACAAGATTAGAGAATTCTTTTGGGCAGCCTTTTCCTGTAGACACAATTATTTTTAGATTGACATGTGGGTTCATTCACATTTCACTGAGTGACTCTGCTCACTCACCTGCAGACAGCCTATGCTGGTCATTTTAAAGTCTTCTCTCCACATGACCACCGAAGAAACAAAGAGGTTTGTCTTTCCTCTCACTTTAAGAGGGGTTTTGCCTGCAGAAATGAGAAATTTAATGTCATCTAAGAGAATGGCCCTGAAGTACACTATTTCAAAAACATTTCTGAAAAACAGAGGCAGAGTGAGTGAGATGTTCCTGGCTGAAAGGCAGAGGTGCACTCACTGGGTTTCTTGATAGCACCACAGGGGTGTTTGAGGACATGAACATTTCAAGGTTTCCCACTCATTTCCCCCACACCAGTCTGTTGCCATTTGCTGTACAGCTGCATATATGTTGGCCAGAATCACTTGAGGAGCATAATTGCTTCTTTCTTTTGGCAGCCTGAAGGATTAACGGTGTTGTAGACATGAAAGGGTCTGCAAAGAACTAAACGTCAAGAAATTCTACATAAAAGCAAGTAAAAATTATTAATAGGGTTGACTGCTGGTAAAAACACAAATTGATTTAAAATATACTACTAATTAAGGGGTTCCCATAAGAACAGCTTTGGGAAAACAACTGGAAAATTAATCTACTGGAATTAGCAGTTTCTTTTATAATATTTTCCCAGAAGGGGATCTTCCAGTATAATCCATGAGTCATTTTCTTAGGCAGTAAAGAACATCAAGTCCAGAAATCTGCTTTGAATTTAAATGTGTGTACATTAATTTATTTAATTTCTCAGAAATTTTTAGATTAACTGAACTGAAAAAAAAATGTAGTCAAGTTACACAGTGTATCAGTAATTTAATGACATGTACAAATGATGCATAAAGAACATAAGAATCCCTGAGTCTACAATTTAGGTTGGGAACTGCTCATTAGTTATTGCCAGCACTGTTCAGCAAACATGAACATAGGTGCATAAGGGAAAACATCACATAATAGATAACAATAGCTTTCAGCTATTGAATTTTAATACTAAGTACATTGTATCAAAAGCATGCTGAAAGCATGTTCAGTAATGTGAGAAAAATTAGTTGTAATGTCCTGAGCATTAAACGAAGGGTGATCTTTTACATGTCAAATTTGAATAGCAAAACCCAGCAGCTTTACAACTTTCTGAGGTTGCATTCAAAATAAACAACTCTCAATTACCTGCCCTAAAAACTGACACTGGTGTATTATCCAAAAGCGTAGTTCTTGCACACTTGATCACAATAAAACCCCAAATGGGTACTAATAAACTCAGACTTTTCCATATGTACAGGATAATTTTAGAAGATGGAATGTAAGAATTAAATCAGTATTTTCACAACCAAGGTTATATCTGGAAAATTATTCTGTCTAAAATCTAAGTGAAAATTGGTAGACAATGCCTGTAAGATGATACTTCCTATGAAAAAAAATTGTCCTTATCTAATTGCATTTTAAGGGTAACTTAGTGTTAACAGTGAGGATGAGGATGAGAATGAATATGGAATTTAGCTCGTAGTACAGACATGGAGAACTGAGGCACACAATTTCTGGTCCAGAAGACTTTCTTCAGTGATTACCAAACTCTGGAAAAGCAGCGATTCCTGCATAGCTGAGGAAGTACCTGAGGTGCTCACACCCACAGCCACCCCACACCGTGCTGCCCAGAGCCCCTTCCCATCCTTGCTCTGGCCAGAAACCCCAAAATACTGGAGGTGCTCCCACCTCCCTCCCCAGAGTGGCCTCATTTTGCCCTGTATTTTCTGAAGCAGCCCAGGATGAGCTGTCATGTGGGGTTCCTCACATCATCCTGTTCTTCCTGGATGAGGCTGCTTGTGATTCTGCTTCTGCTGCTGAGATTTTTGCTAATTATTTAGGGATCAGAACACTTGCTGCCAAAGCGGTAAACTTGCTTGCAAGCCCTGCTGAGACTGTAAAGTTCAAAAGAGTATCTTTAGCTTTCAAAGCCACTGCTCTAACTATAAAAACTGAGGACAACTGAAGGAAAACCGATGCATCCTTTATTCCTGTTTAGAAAGCTGCATTATCTTGCAAAAACGCACTTGCCAGTGCTGGATTTATGGTTGGACTCAATAAAGGTCTTTTTCAACCTTAATAATTCTATGAGGTTGGAACTAGATGATTTTTATGGTCCCTTCCAACCCAAATCATTCTATGATTATATGAAAAAAGAATTGAAAAGTTCAACAACCTCAGAAATAATTGAGAAAAAGTACTTGTTTTTTTTAACATCTTTTTCAAAAATAGCCACAAAGATGGGATAAGTATTCATAACACAGTGTTAAAGAAAGTACATTTATTTCTGTCAATTTCAGATGATCACAGCACAAGTGGATACAAATGTACATGAGTCTGAGAACCCCTCTGGCCACCCACTGCACACTATTCTGTGGAAATTGTGAGTGACTACTACATTTTGGATGAACTTCTTTATTTGGATGAACTTCTTTATTCACTGTTTATACTCCTCTGAGTAAATTCTTCTTCTTAAACCTGGAAAGCAGTCATAGGTATGTTAAGGTGATATCTGTAGAAGATACTGCTGAAAATGTTTACTGATAAAGGAAGATCCTGCTGATTAGCCAAGTAAGCCAGAAAATGAGGGTTAATCTTGGGTACAGGACAGAGAAACACATTCTATAAACTACAAGTTAAATGCTAAAACAGAAGTAAAATCTCTTTGGATTACTTCATGCATGACTATATTAAACACAAATCCTTTTATGAATTCATGCGGAGTCGAGTGATACTGATGCACAATTTTCTGCTTTTCCATGGGACATAAATAGCTCTTCGTTACTTATTCAACTTTTGTTCCCTGCCTTCAATACCATTTGATTTCAAGAAGGAATTCTACATCAAGGACAAATAGGGTCTCTACCAGCCTTTGAAATTGAAATGTAGAAGTCTCAGTGTGAAATTGTAAAAGTCCTTGAAATGCAATCTGCTTGACCCACAGACTGCATCTGAGAAGTGCATGTGTTGGGAGCCCTGGTGCTATATATACTGCCATAAAACAGCTCACTTCTGCCGCTGGTCTCTGCTGTAAAAACTCACCATGAGTTTTAAAATATATGTTTTGCTGTGATGGTATAGATATGTGCAGATTTATTATAAGACAGGCAACTGGGAATTGAGTATTTGTTGAATGTAATTATTCTGAACACTCATGAAATCTAGGCAAACACATTAAGGCAATAATACACACTTAAAAATGTGTGAAACGTCTTTTGGCTCCTTTGTAAGCTCCTGAGAGCTGGGAAAATCATATAGCTTCTTTTGTCCTATAAATTGTCCCAAGGAAAGTTTATTCCCATAAAACTATGATTTGTTGCCAGTGTATTCAACTTAGGGATGAGAACAAAAGCAACAAAAGTTTGAACAAAAATTATAGCATCATTGCCTTTTTTTTCCCTTGAAGATACTAAAGATATCCAGGAAAAAAGCATAGCGAGGATCTTTGTGGATCCAATCCATAAAAGGGATCCTTACACCACAGCACTGGTCAGTGTGGCCACACTGATGATCCCCACAAACACAACCTATGCAAATTCCTGTTTTAGCTTAGAAAGATGCTTTCCTTACACAGACTGAGGCACCAAGCAGCTTCATGCTCTCAAGACCAGCATGCCCCTCAGCCGTCACAGCAGGAAGCAATTAACGACTTCTCAGAAAATGAGGTGCCTCCAGACATGGCAGTTGCTGACTTGGAGCTTCCAGGCTATTACAGCAGGACAGAAAGGCCTAAAATATAATTCAGCACCAGAAACATTGTGTGTCTTTAAACCAAAAATCTTTGACTTAATTCCAAATGTTACGCTGAGGCGTAATCTGTCTTTCTGTCCCTGTTAATTACCAGTTTTACGACAAGCTCACATTTCTAAGCAGCTCTGCAGACCAAGGTTGCAGAGAGATATTAAACACAATTTTCACATTGTGCCAAGAGTAACTGCTGCTGGGCAAAAAGCCTGAAGGACTGTTTTGACATCCCAATCCTAACCAGAGTTTGAAGTTTTGGTGACTAGAAAGAAGTATAATCTGCCAACACAGCAAATTAGCCTCGAAGACATTGAAAGACATAACATATGAATTTTCGTATTGTCCGTATTCAGATTTGCCCTACATCTACATATAAAAGAAGCTCTATACTTAGGGAAAAAAAAATACATAAAACCACAACGAAACGATCAAAATAAAGATTTTTTTTAATCTTAAAAAGTTTCATGGATGTCTATATTATGATACTAAATAATTTAAAGATAGAAATTTTTACTTTATGCGGAACTAAGGTTTTGGAGAAGAAGGAGGCAGGAGTTTGGCCGGGGGAGCCGGGGCCAGGCAGGATGTCCGCGTTTCCCGCAGGTCCCGCCAGGGGGAGGTGCGAGACAGGGGAGAGTCCGGCCCCGCCGCGGCTGGAGCGGGGCTGGATCAGGGATGGGTGGGAAGGGGGCTGGATGGCGATGGGCGGGAGCGGGGCAGGTTACAGGCCACAGGAAGGCTGCAGACCGGTGGCAGCAGTGATTCCCCTCCGTGGGATCCCGCTTCCTTACCAGAAAGGCACTCCACAGCCTTTCGGCTTCACTGATTCCTGATACCTTCAAGCAGCCTATACATATCCTCACGTGTACACACACACACACACACACACAAAGACTTTTTAAAATATATATTAAAAAATAAACTTTTTTCTTTTTGTTCAGTTCAGGATCGCAAGGATTGACTAATTGTTAAAAAAAAGTTTCACTCAGATATCAGGAGTCTTG